>CM061531.1:150382684-150446448 GCA_030545055.2 Neoaliturus tenellus
ATCGATTATACCTTCCCAAACTGTGTATCTCAGGATGAACCTCTAATAAGCTACTTTTTTATGAACTACAATTGAAAAAATGGAAAATATGTACAGCTAATTTTAAATTGAAACAAATTAACAACAAAGCAAGAAGAAAGAAACACCTTAGTAATAATTCTAACATAACAAAAGGGATATCCAAAGAAATTCTACTTCTTTTAATCATTTTGATTTTATTATCAGGAGATGTAGAACGGAACCCCGGGCCACAAAATAGTAAAACAGACTTTAAAGGAACTAAAGCAAACCTGTTAGGTGAAATTTGTCCTCATTGCTCCAAAAAAGTCAAAAGACTGGAATCCCATTTGAAGGGATCACATCGGGACTGTTTGCCACTACTTGAAAAAAATTAACCCTTGAAAATTCCCCCGTTTTAATCAAAACACCTTTACTTCCTTATGTAAACAAACACGAGCTTTGCAATGATGATATAAAAGTAACTATTTCAAAATTACAAGATGAATTAAGGAAGACATCTCGTGATATGACTTAGTTAAAGTCGGAAAATTCTGATTTAAGAACCCTTTAATGATGTTATTAATAAAAACCAGATTCTAGAAAGAAAAATAGCACAACTGAAGTCTGAGAATAAAATGGTAAGAAATAACTTGAAAATAAATAAAAGTGAATCAACTAGCAGATGGCTTGATGACAATATCTTACATGCTTACTTCAATTCTATTTCTAACAGCATTTGATATTTTAATAATTGATCCAATGACAGTACACCTTATTAAACATGGAAAGCAGACTTGTGTAGATGAAATATTAGAAAGTCTAGCCTACTTTAATAAAAAATATTTGTTTATGACAATAAATAATAGTGAAAATCCAGATGTGGATTACAGTGGTAGTCACTGGTGTCTACTAGTTTGTCAACCTAAGGAAAGAAATGCCTTTTATTTAGACTCCGCTTCAAACACAAACTTGGAATCAGCTAATAGGGTTGCACAAAAGTTACATATTAAGAAAGAAAATAATAGGATCTTGGAATGTGTACAGCAACAAAATGGATTTGAATGTGGAATTAACGTGATAGTAAATATTAGACTAATTTTGTTTGACATAATAAAATACCAAATGATCAGTTCTTCTTATGATATTGATTCATTTTTAAGACTTAATTATGATAATACATTAAATCAACCTTTACAAGACAGTCTTTCACAAACCACCGGAAATATTGGTGCAGATTTGAAAATTTCAGACACAACATGCCAGGAAATTCATGAGGAAATCTTACAACCCAACTACTTGTGCACTCATAAAGTTGAAATTTTTGGCGATAGCCATGGGAGAGGTCTGAATGACCTACTGAATGAAAAATTGTTTACAAACTATGAAGTTAAAAGTTTTATAAAACCGAATGGAAGACTTCATGATGTTACACAAAGTGCTCAGTCTGAGACAAAGAATATGACAAAAAATGACTTTTTAATTATTTTAGGAGGTACCAATGATATAGATGAAAATGTAAGTTTAGATGTAATGATTGAAAAACTCTCTAGAACACTAGAAAGTTCTATAAATACTAACGTAATTGTTTCTAGTATTCCTTTTTAGGCATGATCATCCTCATTTAAATAAAAAATATTAAATATAAATTACAATTTGAGAAATATTGTTGAGAAGTTTGAACATGCTCATTTTTTAACTCTTAAAGGCATGAATAGAAGATTTTATACGCAACATGGTTTACACTTTAACAAGATTGGTAAAATTTGATTTTCAAATTTAATTAAAGACCTAATTTATAATTCTACGGTAGGAAATAAAATACCAGTGATTATAACAAATCGAAATACTGATTATGTTAATACAAAATAAAAAAATAACTGTTTTTTAAAGTTAAGACATTTATCAAAAGGAAAAACCTAGTGGTAGTCACAAAAAAAATCCATCCAAAAGAATATATGTCATGAAAATAATTTCAAAATTATTCACCAAAATATTGAAGGATTAAGAAACAAATTTGATGTTATAGAGGACTTTATTTCAGAAGAATTCCCAAGCATTCTCCGTTTACCTGAACATCACCTCAAAGATTATCAGTTTAAAACAGTCAAACTATTAAATTTAAAATATGGTACTTCATATTGCAGGGAAAACATGAGAAAAGGAGGAGTCTGTTTATTTGTAAAAAATGATTTAGACTTTTTGAGAATAGATACTTCAGAATTTTGTCTGGACCGTGACTGTGAAGTGATAGCAGGAAAAATTAGCATGTCACCTAAAGACCTTTTGATGGTAGCAATATATCGAAGTCCATCCGGAAATATTGATAATTTTTTTAACAACTTAAACTCATGTTTACAAAAGAATTTCAATTTCAGCAGCAATATTTTAATTGCTGGAGATTTTAATATAGATTGTGCTACAACTAACCCCGATTCAAAAAGGTTAATTGACTTTATGGCATCATACGGCCTACGTCAAACTATCTTTGCATACACCAGAGAAATAAAAAATTCAAAAACCAGAATTGACAACATATTTACAAATGTAACACATGGTGAAATAACAAGTTATGTTTTAATAACCTGCTTAGCAGATCACCATGCTCAAGTTGCAATTTTAAGGGACACTAAAGGTTGCAAGTCACATCCTAAATATAAATTTTCAACATCATTTAGCGCATCACAAATAGCAAACTTTAAGAATTGTTTATCAAACGAATCTTGGAATTCTTTATATACAACCAACAGTACTGATATTAACGAAAAGTATAATCAATTTATAGATATTGTGAAAAATTATTTTACATCTTCATTTCCTACAAGAAAAATTAAAATAGATAAGAAATCATTTACAGGTAAAATAAAATTATCATATGAAGCAACTGAATTACGGGAACAGTTAAAAACTCTGTACAATAGTACTAAAGATTTGGACTCAAATGACCCTCTTAGGAAAACTTATAATAAAATAAAATTGTGTTATCGAAAAAAGATTACAACTGAAAAATCAAGGATGATAACAAATAAAATTAACAATTCAAACAACAAATCAAAAACGATCTGGCAAACTGTAAAAGAATATAATTTACAACAAGGCAAAGAAAAGTCAATAGATTACAGGATTCAGGATTCTTCTGGAAATATGACGAACAATCCAAAAATTATTTCGGATACTCTTAATGAATTTTTTATTAATATGAGCAATGGAATAACAATTAAGATAGACTGCTGCAAATACAAAAATAAAAATTATCCACATTCAATCTACAAAATCCAACGTATGAGGGAGAGGTAATTGAAATTATTCGTTCTTTGAAACCATCAATGGCTTGTGGTTTTGATAACATTTCATCAAAACTCATTAAGGAATGTAGTTATGAACTAGCAGCCCCACTGACATACTTAATAAACTTTAGTCTTTAACTTCCGGACAGTTTCCTCAGGAATTGAAGAAGTCAAAAATAATTCCTATTTTCAAAAATGGAACAACTTCTAATTGTAGTAATTTTAGATCAATATCGATTCTACCTAGTTTCAGCAAGATATTTGAAAAAGTTATATTGGAACGACTCAGTAATTATTTAGAAAGATTAGCAATTTTATGAAAACAACAGTTTGGATTTCAGAAGAATAAATCTACAGTCGAAGCCATGTTTCAATTGATAAATAATGCCGTAAATTCAATAGACAGAAAAGAAAAATCCTTGGCTGTATTTTTTTATATAAGAAAAGCCTTTGATCTAGTAAACCATGATCTTCTGTTGAACAAAATGGAAAGCATTGGAATAAGAGGAACAGCATTAAATTGGTTTAAGAGTTATCTAAATAACCGAACACAAATTGTCGAAATCCCTTATATTGGTGTGGGTGAATGCTCTTATTTCCAACATTCAAAAGAATTAATTATTAAATCTGGAGTACCCCAAGGGTCCATCCTTGGACCAATACTATTTCTTATTTATATCAACGATATAACTTACGGAAACGATCTAAAGCTTACTCTTTTTGCTGATGTTACTTCAGTATTTGTGTCCCAAAACAACAAAGAAAACCTTGAAATTCTCAGCTACACCATTGTAAATAACCTAATGCAATGGTTCAATGAAAATAGTTTCACTATCAACAGTTCAAAAACTAAAATTATAGAGTTTTCACATAATGCTCAAAAAACATTAACAATTTCCTTCTGGGTAAAGATGTGTGGAATCAGAATACGCACTGAAGTTTTTGGGACTAAGTATAGATAACAATTTAAATTTTAGACAACATATTGATACTCTATGTGCAAAATTAAACAGAAATATTTTTGTTTTGAGTAGACTTTCCAAATTCAATGATTCAAATCTACTGTTAACAGTATACTACGGGTTAATTTTTACTTTTTTACAATATGCCGTTCCAATTTGGGGAAATTCATGTGCTAATATAAAAAATGTTTTTATTTTACAGAAGAAGGCAATAAGAATTACTAGTATACGTGTTGCTCGAAATCGAGCAATTTATTTCAATACAATACAAATGTTACTTTTAGCTCTAAATCAATGACATCTGACTAATCCAATAATGTGAATCTCTTTAATCACCAAAACTACACGTATTTACAACTGATTATTAACAGATGTTTAAAATGCTTTATTCAATCCCAATGTTATTTAAATGGGAAATTTTGAGATTTCAATGGTGGATAGCGCCTTTATTTTCAGCCCGTTTCTCATCAATTTCTGGCGGAAACACGTACAGACAAAGCCCTATCCAACGACACCAAAAACTTGAAAATCGGTTCAGAATTGTAGGAGGAGTTCTCAAGACAAAAAACCCCCTTAGCGTATTAAATAAGTATAGATATTTAAAAAAAAACCAAGAAATTGTTCATGCCGCAACATTTTTAAGGGAAATCATATATTAACCTTCCCCAGTATATATATATTAGAAACCCTAAAGTTTGTAAAGAAAAATTTACCTCTTTTTATAGTTCAAAATACACTTTGTTATATTAGGCACAACGACAACCTCAAAATTCCAGTTCATAACACTACTCTATTTGAAAAACATCTTTTGTATAACGGCATAAAAATTTATAATAAACTACCCAAAATTTTAAAAGAAGAAGACTTCAAGATTTATAAGAAGAAAATAAAAAATATATTATTACAAAAACCTATTATAAAATTGAAGATTATTTAGAAGACAAATCAATCATATAGTAATTTAAATAAATTAAGAATAACGTCAAATTGTCATAACTGTCTTGTATCCGATGCAATGTAAATTGTTCAGGAAATTAACTATTATTATTATAACAATGGTGGGATCTCATTATACCGTTGCAGTCACGGTCACTAGTTACACTCGCTATTCTCATTCCGACTCCGTACAGCGATGCCACCGGTCGAGTCACCAGTGTTTAGCGAGCACGTCGTTGACACCTACGAGGTTGCGGAATTCGAACCCAAAGGTGACGACGTTCTCGACATTCAATACAGGATCAATTATGTTGAGAGGGTGACGATCTACGTGGACCCCTGGCACCCCCTTGAGTCTCTTGATGGGGTTTTCAGGGAATTGACCGACATCATCTCAGCAGGTGATCTGTTGGAGATCACAAGCTGTGTGACCTACAATGGGCAAAACAACTTGTTCTTTCGCCTACCACTAGGTATCCAATACTTGCGCTGGTGGCGCGATCGGTTTATCTTCATCTCGCTGTACGAGTACCATGAAAATCCTAGCTTTGAAGCAACAGCTTACCGTTAGGGTATCTGTGTTACACTCGCTACTCCGAAGTCTTTATTCTGATCCGAGAGGCCACCGCTGCAACTACAACGTAGTTATGACTACTCTATTTGAATTATGCTTGCAAGAGATAATTGCAAATAGAGACTTGTTGGACTTTACATTGAACAATACAAACTTTCCACCAACACTGAGAGAAGTGGTGTATTCCTTTTACAAAGAAAATTTTGGATACCTTCACTATTTCCGGTGGAAATTCCAAGATGGAACGAAATGTGTTGCGAATGTGGTTTGGCTGCAACAGGAGATAATCTCGGACTCTTTTTAGATGAAGGTGGATCCCACAAAGGAAGGTATTACTTGGCATACAAGTTCTACCTTCCTAAGGAAAAATGCGATATTTGCGCATATCGTGGTGAGCATATAGTTAATATAACCATACTTAGTTTTATAGAATTTATTTTCTTACAATTAATTAGTATTACTTGAATTAGAGAGTAATTAATAGTTTTAGTTGTTATGATTCAGGATAAAAGTATGTAGATTTGAATATTAATTTTACTTCTTTGGTAAATAACTATTAAATATTAGTTTTCTATATTTTGTACTTATTTAATGTTATTTAATTTGTAACTTTTAATATATAGTATTTAGTTTATAATTATACTTAGTAATAATAGCAATATATAATAAAAATTTTAGATTTATTATTCTTCATTCTCTTTTTTAATACTAAACTACTCAGCTGCGTATTATAATTTTTTATATTTAATATTAAACAATTAAGTATATATATATAACATATGTATATGCATATACTTGTGTGTATACATGTATACTAATAAAAATGTATATGTGCACATGCATATACATATATGTACACATATATACTAATATATATACTTCTATAAAAACGTATAATAAGAAATAAAGAAATATTTATGTACATGATTAAAAACAAAATTAGTAAATTTAGAGTACTAGTACTACCTAAACACTATACACAAAATGGAATGTATTGTACTTAAACCACACGACTTCAACACACCTATTTCTCGTTCCACTATGTTCTCGGAAGCAACTTCCACTTCCTCGTTCGCCCCCTTTCCCCCCCTCTTTCCTCCTCTTCCTCCTTCACCTGCCCCCCTCTTCTTTACGGGCATCTCCTTCTCTGTAACAAACAGGCTTATTATATTCTATAACATAAATTCTAAACCAAACTTGTATATACCAATACTTATAAATCTGGTTTATCTAGCAATAAATTTACATGAACAATACAATATTTGTTTAATTATAATATAGATGACTGTAGAGTTTCATATGCAATATTCAAATATTTTTTATAGCCTCATAATTGGCTGTTCGAGTGTAGATAATTGTATATATATTTTACTTCTCCAACATAATAAGTACTAGCTTCCATACATAATAATTCTCATAATTAGTTATACACAACATTTAATAATATTAATTTCATTAAGATTTTTAAGAATAAAGATTTATGCAAACTAGAATCACCTCGCTAACACCAGGGAGTATGCCACCATCAGGTCTGGCGCCGCACAGAATATGACACCCTGGGATTGGAATGCGTGTTCACCACATAACCGGACCAAATCCTCCGGATGATCCAATGTTGGTTTACGTCCCCGGACACACAGAACTTGTTCGGTTGACCCATGTACGGCTTTATTCATTCTACGGACCTTGTTGACATCGCGATACTAAAAAAACAATTCCGGATCATTACACAATGATATATACAGTTCGTCAACTCGGGAACCACACAGACGCACTAAACGCCCAGGACGACTTAGAGTAGGCTGGCAATTACACAATGACCTAATGGGGGTCGACGACTGCATTGGAGGGGTACAAACACCAGGACCCTGTTGCACTAACGGGACAACATCCTGTTCAACCGATACAGTTTGTTGTATAGCCGACTCCGATGGCGTTACTTCCGGTACCCCAACCTCAACTTCTGGCACCTCCTGAACAGTGAATTCTCCATCAATGTGCGGTCCGCCACCGTCTCCCCTACCCTCAACTTCCAACACAGGTTGAACACTTTCAAGTTTCTCGACCACAACTTTGAACAGGAGAGGTAACCGACCCCTGAGGAGCTTCCTCACACACCTCCCCGCCAGAGGATGCGTTCAATACGTTGTCGAATTCACTTAAATCACAGTCGGCTATATTAGCAACAGCTATCCGGTTCTCGGCGGCTGACTTTTCTTCCAACTTCTTCTCGAGCACTGTTTTGTGGCGAGCCAATTGACTTTTCAAAGAAATTATGTGAGACACCTGACTGTCTAACTCTGCAGACCGAGTTAATTTAAACAGAGTTAATTTGTTTTGTAACACACTCAGAGAACAAGCAACTCTTTAAGTGTCAGGATAGTCAAAAGAATGGCTGGCAGTTTTTCAATTTTTGTGGTAGACATAGAACAACGGAATGAAGATGAGGAATGTACAACCAATTGAAAAGAATGGGTATTGAATAGGCTTCTGACAGAGTTGAAAAAGCTAGAAAGTGATGTAACTTTTTGCTTTTTATTTATTATTTTATTTTACTTGAGCTATATTATCAAAAAAAAAAACTGGAAATCTCTCGTTACCTTGGCATGAAAATCTTAATCTCAGGGTCGCTTTTTATGGGTGCGTGGGTGGACCGTAGTGTTAATAAAATAAACTCATTTAAAAATTGAAACTAAGTTTATTAATTATTTTTGTTTAGTTTAAAAAAAGAAAAATTGTTTTTTTACAAAAGTTTAGATGTTACTACACTATGGTTGGATAGGATTCACAGAAGCTATCCTACTCCTATCTTAATAATAAAGGATAGGATACACAGAGTTTAGTTCTTAAAAGTTCTTAAAACATGTTCCGTTCTTTAAATATGATCTATTCTTCTTTATTTACTTTCAATATCAATTCATCCTCATAGGTAATGATTTCTTAAAGCAAGTCTACTTTCATCCCTATTCTGCAGGGTATGGTGCAATCAGTACTTACGACTTCTCCTTTCTCTTAATATAGAATGATTTAAGCAATTCACTAGCTTTTTACATCTGAGATAAACTAATATTTAGTTACTGTTCACTTGATTTAAGTTAATTTGTTAATAAATTAACTTTATGAAAATATTCATCTCGGACAAGGACGCGAACACGTCCGTCCCGTGCAAGGTTTGGTAAGCAAGAGAGCGATTCCTTCAAGATGGCTAAGCTTCTCCTCGAGAATTCAAAAAAATAATTATTTTATTTTCTCTGGCTCGTGATTGGCTGTAGAGCCGCTCACGTGACTGCCAAGAGCCACCACAGAGATCGCAACCAGTTACTAAAATTTATAAAACCTCTTTGCTTTATTCAATGTGAGTGCAGTCGAACGCTGCCACCTTTATCTATATCGAAATTCCTCCGGTTGAACTACTCCTTAACTAAATTTTATCGTATTTATTTTATCTTGACTATTTAGGTTATGTATATTACATTATTTATTATTTTCGTTTTCGATGTTAAAAAGTATATATTGTTTTAGGAAAAGTGATTTTAAAACCTTTTTATTCTTGGGAAATTTTGATTTGGTTAGTTATTGTCCTTGTTAAAACGTATTTTATCATCGATCAATATGGATTGCACAATGTTGATTTTTTATCGATTTGGAATTTACTACCAGTGTGTTAGTGAGTTGAATTACTGTTTTTATTTAAATATATAGTTATCTTTATCCTTTTTTCATTTAGTTCATGATATTTTAGCTGAAGGCTTATATTATAATACCTCAGTTAGGTTGGGTCTGTCTAGGCTCATTACTCAAAAATTCTTCTAAAGTCACTAGGCCTATAGCCTAACTAATTCTTTTCACTTTTTATTACATACCCTTAACAAATCCTTTGATAACTTTGGGTATTACAACCATAAGACCCGTTACAGTGATGAGAATAATACTATTTGCGATTTTTTGAGTGAGGAATCTCCCTCCTTATTTCAAAAAGAGTTCAAAGGAAATGAATAATTGCCTCAAGCAACCCATCATGAAGATAACAGAAATACTGGGCAACTTAAAAAAGCTGATATTGTCATCAAAGAAAAAATTAACAACTTGAATAACTCTGCAGACAAGCTATCCAAAAAGTGGTTGACGATCTTGGTCATCCTTTAGTAGGGATTACATAACCATTAACCTTCTAGTAATATTAAAATAACAAAGTCAATTAACAAAGCCAACAAAGTCAAAGCCAACACTTAAGCTGGCCCCTGTTTGTAATATTGGCTTCACGAAGCAGTTCGTACGCCTCCTTGTCTTCTCTTTCTTTTTCCTTCTCTATTCGAAATAGCTAAGGCAATTGGTCTTGCAACAAAACAGCATCGGCTATCTGGCCTTCCACGGCCTGGACACGCAGGCGAGCTTGTTTCACCCCTTCTTCAAGATGATTTAGTAGATCTACTTCGGGTGATTTCACTTGAACCTGCCGTGGGTTTACCGCAGGTTGATCAGAATACAATTGATTTGGGGCGGCTTCATGAATGCTGTTGGACGATGGCGTTCGATGACTCATGTTCCCTGACGTACTTGCGCCACTGGGTGACGACTGAATTGATTCCAATGTAGGCAATTGGGAAACCCGACTATGACCAGGGCTGCAAGTAGAATCAGTTGACACTTCTATGAAAGTGCGCTTTCTAATGCCTAGCCTAGGACGATAGAAGTCCCTCTCGTGCGGGGGCTTGGGCCTACCGTCTACATAAGTGTATGTACCAGTATAGGCATTGTAACCCCACAAATTATGACACGCATCCCCCGGCTTACTTTTTAGTATGTCTCTCCATAGTTCTAAGGCCTTGCGGATCTTATGCGGTTTAGTGCCACAACGTGCCAAGAAATTACTGAACACAAATGGGGCTACACCACTTAGTAAGAAAAAAAAACAGTGACCGAACGCAACTGGAAGGATTAGTGCATAGCCCTAAAATTTTGCAACGTGAATATATCCTGATAATAAGTTGGATATCCGTGCAATGAGTTAATAATGTCCTCCAGTTCAACGAGAAACTAAACCCGACTATCTATAGGAGCCATACCCTGGACAAATAATTTATCCGCATTATGTTTGAAAGAATTCAATTGAAAAACTGGTAAAGTTAATTAATATAGTTACATTTAACATTTCAGAACATATTGATTAATCACTATTCTTTTTTGTAAGTGTCAAGTAATACTTATATGTATTTTATTCATTTTACATAATACTTATTTGTATGCAAACCTAATATAAATCATTATATATATATATATATATATATATATATATATATATATATATATATATATATATATGGTAAAAAACAATTCCTTTTTATCAATTACAAATATACTATTTACCAAACTTGTAAAGATATTACACCAAGAACCTAACATAGGGTTGACCTAGGCTACTTATTATTCGATTGAACCAATAGAAATACGGCCTAGGTTGACAGCAACACCAATTAGCCCCGCAATTATACATAGCCCACATAGAAGACGAAATAGTAAGTTGACTCTTTAGATAAGGACAAATAACAAACAATGATAGAAGGTTTTGAGGACACTAAATCCATCGCCTCACACTTGACCTATAATACAAGACCATTAACATAGCTGACTCGATATTACTTAACATATAACATATACTTATATAATATATATATATATATATACTTGTTATATATACTTATATAACATATAAGTAACTATATTACTTGTATTTACTTTAATTATTAATTGCTTATTTATTTCAAAATAATTAGTTGTATTAAGATTAGTTTATTTAAATACAGTTAATTAAGCTTTGTATAAAATGTGGTTAAT
Source organism: Neoaliturus tenellus (assembly GCA_030545055.2). NCBI lineage: Eukaryota > Metazoa > Arthropoda > Insecta > Hemiptera > Cicadellidae > Neoaliturus > Neoaliturus tenellus. Next base: position 150,394,276 of record CM061531.1, read on the forward strand.
GAATATCATTTAAACTATAAAACTATCATACCTAACATCTTTGCACTCCTACTGCAACACTACCATGACTGCAACAACTTCCTCAGATATCACCTACACCTCCTTCTAATTCAACTATTTGCTACTATTACGGGTAACTATTGTTTGCTAGACGTACATTAAGCACTATTAGATTCAGCATATTGCCATGAACTAATAATTACTGCTTTGTACCGCACTCTAACCTGTACAGCAGGTTCAGTTCTTGGGCCTAATGGGATTTAACTTTCGACTGTAGGCCACAATAACAACCACAACTAGGCCAACACACCTACGATGCGTTCACTAAGAACTGGATATAATTTTATGAGACATGCCTATAAATACCTAAGATATAAACGATCCAATTGTAAAACAGTTATTAGGCTACCTTTGAAAAAATAGTAACTTCAAATCACTAATTCGCTACTATTACGGTATGACTATTGATCACTACTATTACATTATGTCCTATAGGATTCGGCCTATTACGGTTGACTTACAATTACTGCAATATACCTCACTCTTGGGAGCACAGTCGGTTGAATTCATAGGCCTAATGTATTTAAACTCTAGGATGTAAGACCCAATAACAACCTCATCATCACACCAGCGCTGCCTATAAACACTGGTTTACATTTCTTGAAACATTTATATCTAAGTTGTAAGCAATACAATATTAACACCCATAATAGGCTACCTTTGAAAAAACCAATATCTTTTTAAAGTATGATCTGATCATAACCCTACCTCCAAGTTTTGGTACTTAACCACTTATGACAAGAAAACCTTTTATATCTGATTTTGAACCACAAGAAATGGTGTTTATCTACTCATAAACACATTACTATCATTAGGTAAATGATTACCCTTCATGGCGTAGAAAATTAAAAATAACTACACAAAGGGAATGCAGCCAGCAAATGGTAAAGTTTATTATCTTAAACTCACCTCAAGATTCTTCAAAACAGCTAAAAATCACACACTAAACTGATAAACCAGCAAAGTTTTCATATCATATCAGTTGAAATGATAGCCTAATTTGATAATTAAGGATTCTTTTGTAGGACACAGATAAAATAAAACTTTAAGAAGCTGTTATGCTTGATGATGACCGCCGTTGAAGGATGCTCGCTAAAGGTGCGTTGTCACAGGTGCGACTGCAACGATAATCGTTGAACGATAGTCGTTGGACGATAATCGTAGAGCGCCTGCTGAGCATTGTCACTGACGCGACTGCCGGCAGAGTCGCTGACTGCAATCGTACGGGTCTGCTCCTGGAGCAGTCATAATCGCAGTCGTTGTACGATTTTTCTAGTTTGAGTGGGTGTATTGACACTGGATTGCATTAAAAGAGACTGAGTGTATTTGATAATTATTTTATCGGAGTTTATATTTAACATCAGGTTTACATTTTTCTTCAGATTACTTTTACTTATCATTTTGAACACCAGAACAAAACATATGTGTCTGCTTTTTTTATACTGGTACTGTATTAATAAAATTACCTTATTTGAACTGATATGCCTTAATTTAGTAGACTTAACAATATTTCCTAGCAGTATCCAGTATACCTTATATCCTGGTAGGCCTACATTAATCCAATAAAATTTACTCTTGACACAATATGAGTTGGACTGGAAAGAATAGAACGGCCTTTTTAGTACTCTTTCGTTAATTATTGACTCTAGTTCTCTTCTTTCTGTTTCAGTTTCTCTACATTCAAGTATGGCGTGTGATGGATGATCTACTTCGTCACAGAGCGGACAATTTGGAGTCAACTTCTTGTGGTGCTTAAACAGGTAGCTTCCAAACGAACCATGCCCGGTAAGTAACTGAATTCCGTGATGATCGACATTGTTCAGGTGATGCAATTCATCGTTTCTTTCATCCAGGTCTGGAATTAATTGGTGAGTATATCTTCCTGTGTCAGCATTTTGCCATTCGTCTTTCCACTGTTCTCTGAATCTGTGTATTATTTCTAATCTGTTTTCTTGTATTAAACCTTTCCTCGCTTTTTGTATTTCATTGTCCATTTTTAGTTTTAGGTGTATTGGCATGTTATTTGTAATGGCGCATAGTGCATGTAGTGAGGTGGTTGTGTATGCACCTGTGATGTTTTTCAAAATCTGTCTTTGAGCTCCTTTGACTATTTATATGACATGAGAATGATGTAGTCTGTGTTCCCAGACTCTGAATCCGTATCCAATGATAGGAATGAATACAGTCTTGTATATAAAAGTCATTTTTGATAGTTTTACTTTGTATTTTAGTTGAATAAGTCTGCATATTTTGGAAAAGAGTGCTTTTGTTTTCTTGCATGTTTCTTTTGCATGGTCAATGAATGTTAAGTTTGTGTTTAGTGTGATTCCGAGATATTTATAGGTATTTGTGAACTGTATGTTTTTGCCATCATATCTTATCCATGGTGGTCTTCCGGGTAGTTTTCCCTTTAAGATTAGTCCTTTTGTTTCCTTGTTGAAATCTTCATTTTAGCTTTTTGAGCCCAATTATTTATTATGTTGCATGCGCTATTGCCTTTAGCTTCTAAGTTTGCTCGTGAGTTACCTTTAATGACAAGAGCAATGTCATCCGCAAAGGCTATGGGGACCGTTTCCTCAGGCCATTGATTCTTTAGGATTCTATCAAAGGTGATGTTCCATAGGATCGGTCCGAGGACCGATCCCTGGGGGCATCCCTTTGTCATGTCCCTCGTGGTGGTTATACCGTCGTGGCATAGGAACATCTCTCTATTTGCAAGATACGATTTGATAGCATTATAGATGTTCATGGAGATATTTAAGTCTTGTAATACGTTCAGCACATCGGGCCACCACACGGAGTCAAAAGCCCCTTCAATGTCTATAAATATCGCTGTGATGTACTTGTGATTTGAATTTGAAGAGAGATCCTTTAGTCTTTCTACCGCATCAATGGTGCTTATTTTCTTGCAAAAGCCAAATTGATGGTCACTCAATAGGTTGTTCTCTTCTAGAAAATCCATTAGTCTGCTAGAGATGATTCTTTCATAGATCTTTCCGATCGTCGGTAATAAACTGATGGGTCGGTAAAATTTTGGAGAAGACCAATCTCTGTCTCCAGCCTTCTTGATTATCTTCAATTTGGTCTTTTTCCAACAATCTGGGAATAAACCATTTAACCAACATTGATTGAAGAAACTTAGTATAAGTTCTTTGTTATGTTCGTTTAAATTTTTATAGATTTCTGTTGGAATATTGTCGCATCCGGGTGAACGTTTATTTTTGGATTTATGTAGAGCATGCTCAAGCTCTTGCATGGTTATTGGGTTTTCAATATTGTGATAATTTAATTCCTGATTTTTGTTTCTTTGCATTGCATGGTATTGATTTTCGTTTTCGGGATTATCCAAAGGTACAAGTTCTTGCATTAGTAGATTCAGGGTTTGTAGTGTAGTGCATGTTTGCATGTCATTGAATTTAAGTGTAGAGAATACTTCTTTATTTCTGAATTTGTTTGATCCAAGTTTGTAGGCGAGGCTATAAGGATCCTCATTTATTGATTCAGAGACGAAAGAGTTCCAACTTGTTTCTTTTGCTTGAAATTGTCATCAAAGAAAAAATAAACAACTTGAATAACGCTGCAGACAAGCTATCCAAAGAGTGGTTGACGATCTTGGTCATCCTTTAGTAAAGATTACATAACCATTAACCTTCTAGTAATATTAAAATAACAAAGTCAATTAACAAAGCCAACAAAGTCAAAGCCAACACTTAAGCTGGCCCCTGTTGGTAATATTGGCTTCACGAAGCAGTTCGTACGCCTCCTTGCCTTCTCTTTCTTTTTCCTTCGCTATTCGAAATAGCGTACGCAATTGGTCTTGCAACAAAACAGCATCGGCTATCTGGCCTTCCACGGCCTGGACACGCAGGCGAGCTTGTTTCACCCCTTCTTCAAGATGATTTAGTAGATCTACTTCGGGTGATTTCACTTGAACCTGCCGTGGGTTTACCGCAGGTTGATCAGAAGACGATTGATTTGGGGCGGCTTCATGCCTGCTGTTGGACGATGGCGTTCGATGACTCATGTTCCCTGACGTACTTGCGCCACTGGGTGACGACTGAATTGATTCCAATGTAGGCAATTGGGAAACCCGACTATGACCAGGGCTGCAAGTAGAATCAGTTGACACTTCTATGAAAGTGCGCTTTCTAATGCTTAGCCTAGGACGATAGAAGTCCAGCATTCTCCTCCTAAAACAGAGTAAATTAATATTAAGCATTGTAGAAGTACTATTCACTTTGTATGACCAGCACACCAAGAACTCACTAAATTACGAGGTTACATACTTATATTTAAAAACATTTACTTCCCAACGACTTGTTAACAGTTTAAAATACTGCCCTCACTTAAGATTACCTTACTATAACTATTAAAACGCATCTCGATACTGAATATACTAACAATCATAAATCCATCAATTGTCCATAACAATTTATTGCTTATATGTTCCGACACATGAATGAAACACTAAATACTTTCATTACAACGCTGAACACTAACCCGCATCCGCTCTATTTGGCTAATGAGCCTGGTCCGCTCCTCCTGGAGCATGCCGCGATGCTCTCGCATGATCGTCTCCATAGCCGCACCTTGTCTGAGGGCATCGATCCCGCCAACCCGCTGCCCCTCACGTTTCACATCAAAACCGCTGGTGGTGAAGACCTCATAGTGGGCTTCGACAGCCTCTCGAACAAATACGCTACTGGGGAAATAAGCTGAAACAAATTAAACGCCAAATCAACTAAAATAATATTTGTCAACAAAAAAAATTTACATCAACTGCGACACATGGAGATAGGTTAAGGTGACACATTCCTCCACACTTGGAAATGCATCACGATTCGCTTTCGAAAGCACTTAGGTCGCAGCCGACTATGTTGACAACGGAAAATTTGACCATGAAGAAAGTTTGAAAAAATAGGTTTCCTTGTCATCATTAGTTAAAGCCTAGAATTCCTGTTATTTTTTAATCCGAAATTTTTTAAATTTAGATGACTGCAAAATTAGCTTATTTCGCCGATTGTCAGTGGCCGCTCAAAAATAGTTCAAAGGTTAATTCCACCATGATTGGCACTTATAGGGTTAACAAATGTAGGTTACTACCGTACTTGACATTTTGAATAACTTGCACATGTGTATCAAAAAATATTCTATGGATGGGAAATTAACATAACTTTGTGGGATTTGAACTGATATGCCTTAATTTAGTAGACTTAACAATATTTCCTAGCAGTATCCAGTATACCCTTATATCCTGGTAGGCCTACATTAATCCAATAAAATTTACTCTTGACACAATATGAGTTGGACTGGTATGTAGTATGAGTTGCGACTGGAATATTAAATCACTGCACAGAACTTCTTAACACTAAAACCAAACACTATTCCAAAGTCTTCATGAATCTTCAGCTTACTGATGCACTCATCTTCAGTTGCTGTGAGACGGAATTCAGTAGCGTACTTTAAGCATTTTTAATTGGGGGGTGGGGATATTTGTTTACACATAGTTATGCCAGCTGCCATAACCAAGGTAAACGAGACCTATACTCATGATTGTAACCATTAATTACAAGCACATTATTATTGGCTAACCAAAGTCTCGATTAATAAAACAAACATATTCATGCAAAATTATATCTGTATTGAATATAAATTAATAACATGGTAAATGTAGGCTACATGAATACTTTGTGTCAGTTACTCCAATTAATTTAAAAAGTTATTTTTACTTGAATCAAACAAATTTAAAGAAATATATCGCAAAGTAACAAAAATTGGTAGAAATAAAAGGCAGATGTGTGGAGCCTGCAGGTCTTCGCCCAAATCCTGAAAAAAAGAATACCTATATAAGTTAATCTTCTTTAAAGTGTACAAGTGTAAGTGTACAAGATCTCGATATTTCAAAAGGCGTCTGTAACGGAATTGTCAGGAAATCGGCTGTTGAAATAAAATATTTTAGTGATTTTATTTGGAAACCAGTTATCCGTGTTGGCCGTGTCAATCTGTTCAAGTCGGTGACCAAATGGGTATTTCCGGAATCTGAGGCCCATGTTAGATGACTTGAATTTAGGGGTAGCTAATAGTGACTTTTGGTATCTAATCGAATCGAACAGTAACGTTTAATTTGGTTTTAACGAATCATTTATTTTAATTGGGATTGACAATGAAATTCAGGTATGTAGTAATTAAAATATGAGCATTTCACAAAAAAACTTCGCATTATCGGGTCAAATAAAGTGTTTTTTCGAAGATATGTAGCTATGTTAATAACAAATAATTGCCGATTAATTTGTTAAAGTTTTTTTATGGTTTGAAACTTAACCATTTGCCGTTGGTCGTTGAGCTATCAATTAATAATCTATAACTTTTCTCAGGATCCAACCATCAAGCTTCAGATGAAAGAGATGACTCTATAACCACTTAGCTACCAAGCCGGTAAAAGAATAGTACAAATTTTAATTTCAATGAGTGTGACAAAAAACGACAATTAACAAATTCTCGGGGAAATATTCCCCGCGGTTAACCCTGCTTCCACCTCAAAATTTTACAATTAGGTTTCTGGGTTCTATACCAATTAATGGATACTCAAACGAATGTTATTCCAATTTATAATAACGTTTTAGTTGGAAAACTACTTCAACAATCGTTACTAGGTCTCCAAAAACTATTATTTCTACCCGTCTGACCCGTCCCTCTTTGTTCCTTTGTCAAGCTTCAGTCCGCCATCTTGTCTGCCAATCTGCTTTACAAAGTGAGCAAGGAACAATGGTAAGCTGCCAATGGTGGGGGAACCGAACCTCTACATCTTAGCGACCAAACTAACAAAAGAATGTACTCTAATTATTTTAATTACTCCAAAGTTCTGTAGAAAATAGAAAGTAAATTATTTTTTATTGGAGTTTCACCAAAATTCGATAATTGAAATTCCCTCCCCGATTAGCGGTAAATCCCTTGCAAATCCCTAAATGTTAGAATGTTGACCTAGACGATACAAAGTGCATCTACTTACCAAAATTCATCCTTTGTCGTCTTGGTGGGTCCGCTTTTTCAATCCTCGGGGTGGTTATTGCGCACACCCTACCCCACACCCACGACACCACTATGAAGCCCCGGAGTTGTGTTAGGATCGAAACAACAAACAACGACAACGGTTGTGAGCAAAACTAATTATTTATTAACAAACGACAAAAAAACGAATTTAACACTTCAAATGGATACAAAAATATTATGAAAATATTTCCGAAATACACCTAATTTGGAATATAATCAGACTGTACTGCATTTCACTTACATCTGGCCGCGACTGCTGATTTCCAGCGTAATTTCACGGGACGGCTAGTCTCCAGCCAAGCAGAACATTCCGTGACTCAGGAATGGTGGAGGCTCTATGCTGACTGCGGCCAGCGGTCGTTACTTAGTTGTCTTTTTAAACCTTCGTTTTCAGCTTTTAATTTTTCATTCTCTTTCTCAAACAGCTGGGCTTTAAATGGAGATATTGTAAGAATTTTCGACTTTTGTTTTTTACTTTGCCTTCTTGTGGACTTTTTCTTATAGGGAAAAGGAACAATGTCCTTTGGTGTTCACTTTTTGGCCGAGGCCGCTTTTGTTTTGTTAGGTGTGACATTTTCAATTTCATTAGCTGACGTTTCACTAAAAGATGCATCTTCTAACTCACCAGATCTCAAATTCAAATCATGGGTTGCTTCTTTACATTTGAAGTGGGTCTATCTGTAGAATTAAGTTGGTTATTGGATGCTGGTCGACTGTCGTCATGGTTTTCCTCTGACATTGCCTGATCCGTCACAGAAGAAGGAAGGAAATCATCACCAGTAAAAATTTGAGGGTTTACAAGGCAAATTCCACAAGACCTGAAACCAACAATACCCTCACCCATACAAGTGCACCCACACAGGTGAGCGGATTGCGTTCACCTATGTCACAGTCCAAGGCTTTCAATACCTGAGAGTGTTCAGTGTAGTTGACAAAGTGTCTGAGGCCCTTGATTGAGGACGAGTTGATTTGAGGCAGGTCCAGTAACTGATTCAAATGGAGAGTTTGTAGCCTCCTAGGATTATGATAGCGTTCCCGTAAGAGGTCGTATGCTAATATGTAGTTAGCAGAGGTTAGACTGAGACTCTTAACTAGGTTTAAGGGTTCACCGTTCAAAACGCCCAGTAAATATTACCGCACTTAAACTGGCATTGCGATTTATGGTTGTATCAAATAAGTTGATAAACGAGGTCCAAGTTAGCAGGTCGCCCGAGAATTTTCGAAGATCTAATTTTGGCAGGCAGACTTGAGAGACATTGTGTGCTTGAAGTGTCATACTGACGTTACTCGAAGCGGAGGGGGTTTTGGGTTCATCGACAGGATAAAGTTTCAATTGTACCCAAAATATGAGCATAGAGACCAATGATTGTGTCCTGATCAGCAGCTAGGACTTCATCCTCAATTTTTCTCATCATCTGTCAGATTTAACGCGCGCTGTAGATTAGCCTCAAAATCAGCTTTCTTTTTCTTTATTTCATTGAGATAGTATTTAAACTCTTTAATTGAGCAAGGTGAGGAGTTCCCTTTGAGTATCATATTCGTCAACTTGTGCTTTTAATTTAGTGAACCGCGTTTTTGTTAAACTTGTGAGGCTGGTGTAGAGAGCTGCCTTGCAATCAGAAGCTTTTGGAGCCATGTTTAAGCTTTAGAGAATGTGTGCAGTACAACAAATTAAATATTTTTAAATAAAGCCTACAATACAGAACAATACTGTGAACAGAGTGTTAGTTCGCTGAATACATCTTACTTACATACAGTATTAAAATATCAGCAGAGAAATCAACAAGTTATTTAGCAATAAGAGACTAGAAAACCAACACAATAATCTATTCTTATAATAATTCAGTTTTGAAAATCTTGTCAGAATCGAATCTGGAGTTCCACTGGACCGATTTTAATTTTTAAGATGTCGTTGGAAAGCTCTCATCCTGTAGATTTGCCAAAAAATATGAAAGTTTGATGTTTTTAGTATATATGGTGAAAAAATAAAAACCCGTGTTTTCATAAGAAATACATTAGAAACACGTTTTTAAAATTTTTCCTTTAAAGGCAATTTTTGGCTGCCTTTAATGCGGTTATTAAAGAAATCCATATTAGTAATTTGTAGGGAATTTAATTCTCTTTCAGAAATCACCATCCACTTGGTCGATATCCTCACCGTTCAAAAGTTATTTACAAAAACCAAAGCTACTACCAGTTTTGTTTGCGTTTCAAAAATACTGAATTAAGAGAAATCTTTGGGAAATCAAATCTGGAGTTCCACTGGACCGATTTTAATTTTTAAGATGTCGTTGGAAAGCTTTCATCCTGTATATTTGCCACAAAAAATGAAAGATTGATATTTTTTAGTTTTTATGGTGAAAAAAATAAGAAAAACAAGTTTTTGATAAAAAATACGTTGAGACGGGGGGGTTTTACGAATTTCTTATTTGAAAGGTATTTTTGGCTTAATTTAATGTGGTTGTTCAAGAAATGCTTAATAGTAATTTATAGAAAATTTAATTCTCTTTCAGAAATTCATCATCGACTTTGGTCGATTTCCACACCGTTTATAAGTTACTAGGGGGCCCGTGCAGCGCAATGCGCTGCATTCATCAAGAGTACCTGGTGCATGATCGAACCTTGCTCCATAGTAATTTACCGAGTTACTTTGAATTAAAATTAAATTGTAGTGAAAATTACTGTGAAGATTACACCACATTGGTATTCATCAATCGATCCTCATCAATAATTTTCAAACTTCCCAATGAGAGGGTTTTGAGATTTGATGATTCTTATTTTAGGTCCAAATTAGCTAGGATTAATGTAATGGTTCTTATGCCGATTTGTCTTGAGCCTATGCCTAAAAATTAAAAAAAATTAGGGTAAATTCACAGATGTTGGATCTAGATAGTTCATCACACAAAAAACGTAAATGACAACAGAGGAGCAATCAATATTTATGTCAACTCCCCGGTCCTGTATGAGCTATGCAGCACTCACTGCGGCTGTTTTTCTAGTAGTATGAGTTAGTAGTCGACATAGTGAATAAGCCAACACTATTACTAATTATAACGGACTAAATCCTCTTTAATTTAACTTCCCATGGCACTACAGAATTTACAGAAAGAAATCATAAAAATTAACAAAATCTAGGCTACATCTTTTTGGTATGGCCCATTTTGGCTTGATGTGGAATTCATATTTTGGTTTAATTTCTCTTTATAGATAGCACTATATTGCACTAACACTATATAGAAAACCACTATTGTTGCATTGGATTTGTTATAGTATCACAGTAAACAGGTTAACATTCCTTTTCCTAGCTCACAGCAGTTTTAAAACCCATGCGCAAACATTAAGTGTTTTATTTTAATTTTTGTTAACTTTCGTTGTTGTTTCAATACCAATTGGATAATGCTTAAGAAGAACATAAAAATTTCAATTTCCAATCTTGTTTTTGTACAGGAAAATAAACTTTTCTGGGGTTAAGTTACTAAATTTATTTTTGTGCCAAATATAAGTACAAAGTTCAAGCAAAAGCTATACATTTTGAGGAAAAAGTAGATCTAAATTTGTTCCACACATAGACACTAATTAAAGTATGGAATTGTTTTGATATTTCAGTACCATTCGTTAGTTCAATTGCATCTATTCAGCTACAGGACTGTGGAGAAAATATAAACAAACTCTATTACATCAAAGCAGTTTCCCCCAGCCCTGATTCAGCTAGCTTTTGACATGTGTTTGTTTGTTTTACTATCAACAGCTGTTTTATTTAGCAACTCAATATAAATTGTTCCCCATGTTAATCTTATGGACAAAAAATGAACTTTGAGGGCTTCCCGTGAGCTTCAGAATTAAAATATCAAAAATCTAAAACCTTATTGCAAAACTACGAACTGAGACCATTCTTTTGACACCTCAAACTTTAAAATTGGTCCAGAAATAAGGGAGGAGTAGTGTTAACAAAAAAAGGCATCACGTATTATATATATAGATTTACAAAAAAAACCAAAGCTACTACCAATTTATTTGCGTTGAAAATTCAGTTTTGAAAATCTTGGGGAAATCGAATCTGAAGTTCCACTGGACCGATTTTTATTTTTAAGATGTTGTTGGAAAGCTCTCATCCTGTATATTTGTCAAAAAATATGAAAGATTGACGTTTTTTAGTTTTTATAGTGAAAAAATAAAAAACATGTTTTTCATAAAAAATACATTGAGAACGGGATTTTACGAAGTTCTTATTTAAAAGCAATTTTTGGCTGCATTTATTGTGGTTGTACAAGGAATGCATAATAGTAATTTGTAGGAAATTTAATTCTCTTTCAGAAAATCACCATCCCACTTTGGTCGATTTCCTCACCGTTTAGTATTCAAGTTAGTATTCATCATCAGTGTCGGAAGATTTGAAAACATCCTACGTTCAAACATCCTACGATATATCGTCGGTTTTGGAAGATTTTCCTAGTATTCATTATAACCTGGATTGGAATATATTACTATATTAAAAAAAAAATAAAATAAAAAAAAAATACTTTTTCCAATCACTGATTGTCAAAATATAACATACTTCGTTCCATAGCATGTTACTATCGCTTAATCCAATGTATTATTACATTGTGATTTGTTAAATGCTTCAATGAAAAGATGATCCAGTAATTAAAACTACAAGTTATTATGATGATAAAGGTAATAAAATTGTACTTGGACTATAATTTTCATAGGCTTTTACTAGTTTTATGAATTTTTATACTAGTTTCCAAGTATCTTGGTTTGTTTAAGTTCGTAAATATTTGGTTTTAACATTCTAGGAAGTGCCTTGATATAGGTTTAACTATATTAAGTAATGAATAATTTCATGTTTATAAGTATGCACTGTCATATAATAGTCAACGTGGAAATTAATTTTGTCCTCAGTATTTCGATAATGGTATACTGGATTTTTCAATCTCCGAATAATGAACATTATGTATCCTATACTATAATACGAGTAATCTCTGAAGGGTGTGTTCCACAATTTCGAATCTAGCGGTTAGATTTTACTTAAAATTTGCATTGAAGAGTGTTTCGGCCCAAAATAAGTTTAGAAATAGTCTCAATCCCAGGAAAAAATCAAATTTGATCTAAATTTAAGTTAAAAATGGTAATTTTTAACATTGGTCTTATGGGTTGCTATTTTGGTAACGAAGTAATAACTAAAAAAAATAAATAAATTGAAATAAATAAAGGAACATTAATGTTAAGAAGACTTTTTGAAACAGTTGTTAACTTTGAAGAGGCATAGTTGGCTGGTGGCGGAAATATTAAAATTAAATCAAAACCAACGAACAAGGCTCGGCTAAGCTGACACTGGATTAGATTATACAATTGAGTTGACGAAGGGTAACTTATTACTCATGTAATTAATTTTTGGTCATGATAACTAATGGAGATTTTCAAATTTAAGTATTTGCTTATTAAAATGTGTTGAAATTTATTTGTTTAGGGTTTACTAAATAGATGCGATTTGTTATATACCTTACATTTAAATAACATTAGTACTATGATAGGAATTATTACACTCGCATTCCCTATTGTCGATTCGGGTTTGAGTACGCTCATCAATGAATCTCATTGGTTGTGAATCCTACGAAATATCAAAAGTAGCAAAAACCACAGGACTGACGCTTGGGATTGGTCAGGTGACGCCTGGGGGCGTGTCATTTTTTCGTGTTCTCCGAGAACGTCTAGCACCCTCTTGGAGTTCATTTTAGCCACGATCATGGAGAGATACAGCTGTGATCTCTGTAACTTCAGCTCAGAGAGGCGTGACCACCTGACGCGGCACGCCAGAATCCACCAAGGCGTAAAATACTACTGTCCGGCGTGCCGCCGTGCTTATTCAAGGAATGAGCACTTATTGAGGCACGCTCGATCCCAAACGGCGTGTCCGGCTCGTCAGCGCGCCGCAATCAAGCGGCGCCTCGACCGCTTCCAGCTCTTCCTGCACCAAATGGTACGACAATAAAATTAAATAAAAAAAAATAATAATAATCCCCTGATCCTCTCCTGTAATTTTGACTTGTAAACTTTTGTGTTGTCATAATTTTAAACTCATTGTATTATTTCAGACATTGTTGAAGTGGCTGAGGGGCGTGGCGTCAACATAGAGGTGCTGGATTAGTTTTAGTTGGAATTTAAGTTAAAGTTTAAATAAATAAATAAAAAATAAATAAATAAATAAATAAAATAAAAAAAAACACAAACACAAACCAAACAAATATAGTGCTCTGATACTGTGAACGTATCGCACGTTATTGTCTTTCGTGGGACAATAATGTCTGAAACCGTTCACGTAAGGCATGGAGCGCACTACTTCGGAATCGGCTCGGATGCCGGAGCGAATGGTCAAAATGCCGACGGCAAATGCCGATCCGTGCCGTGCCCGTCTCGATGAAGTGCGCGCATCTCCATTACATTACACGTAAAGCAAATTTACTCACCGTGCCGATTCCGGCCGAGCCGATTCTGAAGTAGAGCGCGCCCTGCCTAAAGGAGTGAGTGATTTTTCTCCTGTTGGGGAGAGGTTTGAATCACATCCATAATTACCTGAGATGTGGGTACGAACTTCTCCTCAAATGGTGCGTGAGGTGATCTAAAAGTCTTCCATTGTTTCTCTTGAATTGTATTAGGCTTTAAAGGAATGTACATCGTAATAACAATAGATTAAAAAAATAATAAATCATAGAAATGTGATTGGTATTGAATAATCCATTAGATTGAAATTCAATGTGGAATAGAAAGATTGATTCAACTCAGTCATTTCATCGTCTGAAGAGATGCATTTATTTAAAGATAATCACCATTTTTACATAAGGTCATGGTGTCTAGGACGCATCGAAGTCATAAAATAATAAGTATTAAACATTGAATGACTTGAAGATTTTTATGTTTTGTAATTAAAAGTCTTTATGGATGTATATACATTAAAGTATAAATATTATTACTACGATTGCTGAATATGATTATTTTCCGTATAATAGGTATGATTATTTTCGTATGGACAAAGCTCCATACATAAAGCTCCATACGTGTTGTCGGGCAAAACCTAATTTAAACTAGATGAGCGGGTATTTTGTAAGGTTCCGAGGAGAAGATACATCTTTAAAATGACCTATATATTCTTTAAGTTTCTCTCACAAGTGTATGCTAATCTGTCTCTTTACTAAACATTTATATTTGGAAGAATTTATCTTATTCACTTCCATAGGTATTGAAATATCGCTACTTTTCTCTCTTTAAATATACTACATAACTATTTAAAATAATCGATCATTTATTTTCTATATGTCTTATGAAAATATGATATTTATTTAGCTGGAAATAATTTTGAAGTAAAGATTAATCCCCCACATTACTTATGATAGTGAAATGAATAATTATGTCTTATGTGCTAATGATTGAGACTAACACAGTAAGTGTGTTATAGCTTGTATCCAATGATGTGGGGATGTGACGCTACGCTACCGCCTTTGAGAGGGGTTCGATAATAGCATCGTAAATATGTTGTCCCTTGTGGTGGATGGGTGGGAAGGTGCCCGTTATTATGCTGGTCACTATTGTCTGCATTCGGTTGACACTAATATTCGGTAATACTGGTATATGATAATAATTCTTTATTAAATTATATATTTTTCCTGCTTTGAAAGGAATTAAAGTGGTTAGGAACAGATGCTAGTGTTTCAAAATATCGAACATAAATTCTGCTTTTAGTGTGCATCAACACCTAATATAACTTTGATTATTATTTTAAGTAAATGTGAGTAGTGCAAATTTGAGGATGCTGGGCCAGTTCAAGGTCACCTGAGGGATGACGTCATCGAGGTCAATGACCTCACCGATGACGCAATCGATGACGTCATCACCAATGACGTCACTTCCAAGACGTCACACCCATGACGTCACAGAAATGACGTGATGACGTCATCACCCATTACATCATCAATATGACGTCATCGACGCCACTGAGGTCAAGGTCACGCCGAAACTTAAAATTTTTTGGCACTTTTGCCGTTTCTCGCACTACGCTCCGAGTTTCAGTCACATTCCCCGTGACCTTGACGACTTGGAGCGAATTTGCGACGAGAAACGGCAAAAGTGCCAAGTTAAAATTGAGTTTGCGACATGACCTTGCCTATATGGCCAATAGGTGATCCCTCAGGTGACCTTGAACCAGCACAACACCCCCAAATTTAATATTACTGTGACTTTGAAAAATTTAACAACGGAGTGCCGACACCGACGCGCACCCTACGACAGCCGCCGAGCGACTGATCTTCAGACTCTGTGTACTCTAGGTATATCAGCTCAGGAGACTAAGACTCTAAACTGTCAGGAATGGGAGTAACTAACTGAACTTTGCAAGGAAAAGTCATTTCATTAAATATTTTAAACAAATCCTCATCAGTAAAACTTATATTAGTCTGTTTGGTATAAAACTTAGGGTGTCCGCGCAACAGTTTGCGCCACTTGGCTAAAGTTGAAACCCTTTTGACTTTGAGTGGTGGACAGTGTGCAACTAATAAAGACTTAACACGGCTAAGTTTTTTACCTAAACTGTCCTGCGACATGGCTTCCCTTCACAAAAGTCCGCACAATACTGAGAGACTGTTGGTAGCGCATGAGTCAAGGGAAAAGTGGTGGGGAAATAGCAGGAGTGGGGAAGGTCATAGTGGTGGGGGAAGGTGAGGTTGTACGCCGGAGTATCGCATCACTTAACCATGAGCTGTCCTACAGTCAACACACTGTTCTCTCGGCCCGAGGTGGCACTAGGAGAAACTTTACTGTACAGCTTAGGCTGTGAGGGGCAAGGAAGAAAAGTCAAAGTAGAAGTTCTGTTAAACTCTAAGGTGAAGAGCCGTATAAATAAAGTAATTGTAATCTTGCAATCCCCAATAACTCTAGAGAAATACCACTTTATAAAACGACACCTCACTCTTAGGCAAAACGAATTGGAAATGGAAAAGATCACAGTAAAATTAATCTAACATAAAATTTGGACGGGACACTCATGGCGATACCACGTGGCGTGCAAACGCCACCCTAAACATTACAAGTTAGGTTATTGAGCACCTCTGGTACGATAACCGACGTGCTAGAGTTAAAGTGTGATGACCTTGAGTCAAAACACAGAAATACTACAAGTCGATATTGTCCCAGAGTTAAAGTGTATTGACCTAGATTCAAAACTTGTAAAAATACTTACATGTATAGAGTTGGAGAACAGCGATGCTTACCGCATGCAAGCCTGAGACACACTGGTTGAGCACCGTCGTGTAGCATAGGGACTCGACTATGGTGGGGGTACTGCCAATACTTAGAGTATAAGTGTAGTGGGTGACTTTGAACCAGACTTAGAGTAGAAGTGTAGTCGGTGACCTTGAACCACCCCCGAGGGCGGACCCCCCCCCCGGTCTCCATTTTTTGGGGGGCGGAACCCCCCCCGGTCTCCATTTTTTGGGGGGCGGAACACCCCCCCCCAAGGGGCGAGCCCCGCCCCCGCCCCATGCCGGTCGCCTCCGCCCCATGACGTAGTGACGTGGGGCGACCGGTGGGGATATTAGGCGGCCCGGCCACAGCCGCCTCGCAGTCCGCTCCCGAGCGTTGAACGTGAACGATCGGGACGGACCGCTATGGGCATCACTAAACACTGAAAGGCGCCTTCACTGTTTAGCGAAGTCTAATGTAACTTTAAGACTTGTATTAGTTTTAAGACTTGTATTAGTTTTAAGATTTGTATTAGTTTTAAGACTTGTATTAGTTTTAAGATTTGTATTAGTTTTAAGACTTGTATTATTTCTAAGATATTGCGCTTGCGTTCTGGTGTTAAGAATTGTTTTATACTTGTAACCTATGTGTTTAAATTTAGGGAACGGGAGTAGGCCCCCGTGTAAAATCATTTTATACCAACGTTAGCATGGGTACTCTCAGGCATGCAAAATTGCGGCTGGGTTGGGAACCGGTCCGTTTGTACGCTGGCAGGCAAAATTGCTGCGGCCTCTGCACTCGGACCGAGGACGTAAGCCACTAGGGCTGTCCTCAACCTCTGTTTCCCTTCTGGAAACTCCAAATTATGTAAATGAATTTTTGTTAGATATTTGTGTTTTTGTCCCCAAGGCCCCGAACATTCGTGGTTCGCCCTGGATGTACGGGGGCCGAAATTTTTTAATGTTAGTTTGGCCTTGACCTAGTAAGAACTTGTACAAATTTACTGCATTGCTAAACTTAATAAGAAAGACAGGGAACGGGAGTAGGCCCCCGTGTAAAATCATTTTATACCAATGTTAGTATGGGTCCTCTCAGGCATGCAAAAGGTTGCGGCTGGGTTGGGAACCGGTCCGTTTGTACGCTGGCAGGCAAAAGGTTGCGGCGGTCTCTGCACTCGGACCGAGGACGTAAGCCACTAGGGCTGTCCTCAACCTCTCTCAAAATTATGTAAATGACTTTTGTTAGCTTTTGAAAAAGTTATTTGTTAGCAATGCAGTAAATGCTTAAAAGTATTGCGTGGTGAAGGTCAGACAACATTGGAATGTTTTCTGTTGTCATAGTTGGGTCTCTTTGGAGGCTACAGCGATGACAACCTAATGCCCCAGGTGGGGCTTTATTTTTTTAAAGTTTTCCGTGACCTTGACCTAAATACAAAACTTTTCAAAATTCTTAATGGTTAGGTATTACTAACATACAAGTCTGCTGTTGTCCATAGTTGGGTCTCTTCGGAGACTACAGCGATGGCAACCTAAATGCCCCAGGTGGGATTTATTTTTTTAAAGTTTTTCCGTGACCTTGACCTAAATATAGTAAAGACTGCCCCTGCATCTTTGCCCCCCCCCCCCCAAAACTACCTCTTCCGATAGGTCGATATGTCTGGTTTTTTAACTCATCCGAATAAACGTAGGATTACACATCTCTACCAAATTTGGTTTCGGTCGGACCATTTTTACGAGAGTTATCGTGTCTAGGGACACATATATACATATATATATATATATATATATATATATATATATATATATATATATATATATAAATTTTAATGACTATTATTTTCGGTCTCTGGGCACCTCAAAACGAAAAAGTAACATGGTCCCGGGCTTAAGTCTTACCATGAGACCTACAGTAATAGCTTATTCCCTATGGGAAATTCGCTAAAATCGGTTCAGTGGGTCAATAGAAAAAGGGACGTAACAGACGAAACCCTTATAGAAATAAGAAGATAGATGGGGAACAATTTATATTGAATTGCAAAATAAAACAGCTGTTGATAGTAAAACAGACAAACACATGTTAAAAAAGATGCGTATGTTCAATTCAAGAAATTAAACTACTGGTACTGTAATGTCAACACGGAGTGTCTATTGTGATGTTTTAACTTTTTATAAAAAATGTAGCGGGTGGATTTTAGTTGATTTTTTTTTTTATTTACGTGTATTAACAAAATAAGTTAAGTAACTTAACCCTAGACAAATACATTTCTCTGTAAGAAAACAAGTTTGTAAATTGAGATTTTTTACATAGATCTTATATGGGTTGTCCGTTTAATATTGAAACAGTAACGAAAGCTAATATATTAAAATAAAACACTAAATTAGTGAGCATAAATGTTCAAACTGTTGTTAACTTTAATAAAAGGGATAGGTTGTCGGTGTAATAAACTGTGTGTTAACTATGATACTATAACAAAATTTAATGCAGAATGCTACACATATTAAACACCTGTTTAAAAGAGACAAATTTAAACTTTTTACCTCCAGTATAAATAACAATCTTATTATAAAAAATTGTTTGTGTAAAGAGAAATTTTAACCAATAAATAAATACCTCATAAAACTAAAATAGATCACACCCACAAAGATATAGAATTCTTAATTTTCGTGAATTATTTATTTAAAATTTGTAATATTTAGTTCTTTTTAAATAGTGATGTGGACTCATTCACTATATCTACGACTACCTCAAACGGTACTACAAAATTAGCCGCAGTGAGTGTTGCATAACTCAACGGGGATGAGTTGTAATGAAATGTTTATTTTTATTCTGTTGTTATTTAAGTTTTGTGTGTGTTGAACTACGTTCACTACCTAGATCCAAATTCTGTGATTTTATTGTAAATTTTATAAGAGTGTTTAGACAGAGGCCTTAAGAAGCTTCTGATATTCGAAGGCCTTAAGATATCGGCATAAGAACAACCAAGTAATCTCAACACTATCACATTGGGAAGTTGGAGAGTTAATAAGTGATGATGATCGATTGATGACCAATATGGTGTTATCTGATTTTCACTATAGTTTAATTTTAATTTTCAAAATAACGTGGTTCATTACCATGGATCAAGGTTTGATCACCAGGTACTCAAATAAATGCAGCGCATTGCGCTGCATGGGCCCCCTAGTCTGTATATAATTCTTGATGCTCTTTTGTTAGCACTACTCCTCCCTTATTTCTGAACCAACTTTAAAGTTCGAAGTGACAAAAAAAGGTCACAGTTTGTAGTTTAGCAGTAAGGCTTTAGATCTTCAATATTTTAATTCTGAGGCTCACGTGAAGCCCTCAAAGTTCGTATTTTTGTCCATAAGGTTAACATGGGGAACGATTTATGTTGAATTGCAAAATAAAACAGCTGTTAATAGTTAAAGAAATAAACACATGTTAAAAGCTAGCTGGATAGAAGCAATTGAACAACTGGTACTGAAATATTGAGATAATCTCATATTTTAATACGAGGAGTGTCTATTGTGTGGATTACTTTTTTTCCTCAAAATGTAGCAGGTATATTTCTCTTGAACTTTGTATTTATGTTTGTTTGGGTACAAGAAATAAGTTTAATAACTTGACCTCAGAAAAGTTAAATTTCCTGTACAAAACAAGCTTGATATTAAAATTTGTGACACGATTCTCATGGGTTATCAGAATGGCACTAAAACAACGAAAGTTAACAAAAATTAAAATAGAACATCTAATGTTTGCACATGGGTTTTCAAACTGCTAACCAAGAAAAGGGATAGTTGTTGTAAATTTAATAACCTTTTTACTGTGATATACTATTACAAATTTAATCCAGAATGCTGCACATACTACAAAACCTTTTAAAAGAGACCATGTTTAACAGTTGTTTACCTTCTGCAAAAATAACAAGCTTCTTGCAACACAGTTTGTATTTCAAACCATTTGTGTAAACCACAATATAGACACCATATGAGACCAATTCTATAATTTCATAAAAATTTAAGTTAATAAAATTTAGTGTGTTATAAATAGTATACTTGTGTTGGATTATCCATTAGGTCGACTACTAATTGATTCATTACCAGAAAACGGTTAGGTCAGTGTTAAAGTTCATGATTTATTGAGTGATTAAGATACTGGCCAGACATCAGCGAACTTTGCATTGTCTGTAAAAAGAGCGATAGCTTATTCAACTTAGATAAACGTTATTTTACGTTTCCCGCATTATATTGATAACCTGTCTTATCAATAAAAAAGTCTTATTTCTTAGACTTAGAAACAAAATCCACGATCGAAATCAAACATTTCTCCGTTATTATAAATGTTTTGTAGGGAACTTTTAAAGATTTACCCATAAGAATAACATGGGAAACTTGATTTGAATTTTCTCTATAACCAGTTAAGCTATTTTAAATGGTTTTAGTTAAAACTGATGAATTTTGGTAATTATGCTCCAAAAAAATGTTAAAAACCCATTTTTGACCCTTTCAAACCCCATAAAACCCCGTTCTCATAACCCAATCATGCTCGTTCGCGAACTCATGAAAATAGACCTGGTCTTACACCTTCATACCAAATTTGATCGAAATCGGAGGTTCCCTTCAAAATTTATCAGTACCACGGACACATAGATATATAGATATATATATATATATATATATATATATATATATATACACATATATATATATATATATATACACATATATATGAAAATGAACGAATGGTGTTTTTGACTTCTGGGGACCTCAAACTGAAAAATTAACATGGTCCCGGGCTTAAGTCTTACCATGGTTACTACCGTAATAGCGTATTCCCTATAGGAAAAAAAATGAAATACCGGGTGTCCATAAAATATTCATCCTATTTTAAAAACATATATCTCACTTAAATTTTGTTCTACAACACTGTGACTCACATGTGATTAAAGAGAATTTTTCTAAGTTTTATGAGCATATGTTTATTAATGATTGTTACGCTTTTTGTTTACTTTCATATGTACAATTGAAAGAACATAATTGTTTTACATGAAATGCCTACAAATTAAAGAAAAACCCTTCTATGTCTTAAGGATATCATGGTTGTTTTTCTTTAATAACTGTCAAGCGTGAGCTGTTCACACATTTTGGAAGACATGCTCCAATTAATCAGAGCATTTTGCGGGAACCAGCTCATTGGTACAACGATGTCCCAAGTTTTTCAATGAGAGACTACCTGATGGTTGGATATGTCGTTGTGCTGGGAATGACTTATCTCTTCTAAGGTGGCCACCCCGTTTCCCGGACCTTACTCTATGCGATTCCTTTCTCTGGGGCTATGTGAAGGACGGCACATATACATCCCGCCATTACCTTAAACCCTGCCAGAGCTCCGAGAAAGGATTCGTGTTGCAGTGACAACAGTAAGCCGGGATATGCTTACCAACGTTTGGGCAGAGTTGCAACATAGACTAGAAACGTGTTTCGCTGTAAACATTGATTTTGCATTGTAATTAATGCAAATTAATGTAATTTTAATTGAAAAATCTCAATAACTCCTTTATTTGTTGTCAGATCTTTAAAACTTGGTACTATTGGTTAGATAATTAAATTTGTCAACTTTTTTGTGTCTAGTAAAATTTTTATAAAATTTACCGGTTTTGAGATATTTTAGTTTAAAATTTTAAAATGGCCGCCATTTGAAAATACACATTAGAAAAAAATAACTTTTTTCTTGAAAATGGATATTGCTATGATGAAGGTTAGTAGTGTAAAATTGCGGCCGCTGGCCCAGTTCAAGGTCACCTGAGGGATGACGTCATCGAGGTCAATGACCTCACCGATGACGTCATCGATGACGCAATCGATGACGTCATCACTAATGACGTCATTTCGATGACGTCACACCCATGACGTCACAGAAATGACGTGCTGATGACGTCATCACCCCTTACGTCACCAAAACGACGTCACCGACGCCACTAAGGTCAAGGTCACGCAGAAACTTAAAATTTTTTAGCACTTTTGCCGTTTCTCGCACTACGCTCCGAGTTTCAGTCAGAGTCCCCGTGACCTTGACCACTTGGAGCGAATTTTCGACAAGAAACGGCAAAAGTGCCAAGTTAAACTCGAGTTTCTGACATGATTCTGCCTAAATGGGCAATCGGTTATCCCTCAGGTGACCTTGAACCAGTACAACGCCCGCAATTTTATGTTACTGTGACCTTGAACACTTAACAACGGAGCGCCGACACCGATGCGCACCCCACGACAGCCACCGAGTGACTGACTGTCAGGCTCTGTGTACTCTAGGTATATCGGCTTGAGAGACTAAGACTCTAAACCGTCAGGAATGGGAGTAACTAACTGAATTTTGCAAGGAAAAGTCATTTCATCCAATATTTTAAACAAATCTTCATCAGTAAAACTGACATTAGTCTGTTTTGTATAAAACTTAGGGTGTCCGCGCAACAGTTTGCGCCACTTAGCTAAAGTCGAAACCCTCTTAACTTTGAGTGGTGGACAGTGAGCAACTAATAAAGTCTTAACACGGCTAAGTTTCTTACCTAAAGCGTCCCGCGACATGGCTTCTCCTCACAAAAGTCCGCACAATACTGAGAGACTGCTTGTAGCTCATGAGTCAAGGGAAAAGAGGTGGGGGAAACAGCAGGAGTGGGGGAAGGTCACAGTGGTGGGGGAAGGTGAGGTTGCACGCTGGAGTATCGCATCACTTCACCATGAGCTGTCCTACAGTCAACACACTGTTCTCTTGGCCCGAGTTGGCACTAGAAGAAACATTTCTGTACAGCATAGGCTGTGAGAGCCGAGGAAGCAAAGTCAAAGTGGAAATTGCGTTAAACTCCAAGATTAAGAGTCTCCTAAATAACTAATTGTATCCCTGCAATCCCCTATAACTTTAGAGAAATACCACTTTATAAAGCGACACCTTATTCTTTGGCAAAACGAATTGGAAATGGAAAAGATCACAGTAAAATTAATCTAACTTAAAATTGGACTGGACACTCATGGCGATACCACGTGGCGTGCAAACGCCACCCTAAACATTACAAAATAGGTTATTGAGCACCTCTGGTACGATAACCGACGTGCTAGAGTTAAAGTGTGATGACCTTGAGTCAAAACTCTGAAATACTACAAGTCGATATCACCCCAGAGTTAAAGTGTAGGGACCTTGAGTAAAATCAGAGAAAATCCAAGCCATGTTAGTCCAGAGTTAAAGTGTAACGACCTTGAGGCAAAAACTTGTAAAACACTTACATGAACAGAGTCGAAGAGCAGCGATGCTTACCGCATGCAAGCCTGAGACATACTGGCTGAACGCCGCCGTCACGTAGCTTAGGGACTCGATTAGGGTGGGGGTATTGCGAACACTTAGAGTAGAAGTGTAGTGGGTGACCTCGAACCAGACACTTAGAGTAAAAGTGTAGTCGGTGACCTTGAACCACCCCTGAGGGCGGACCCCCCCCCCCCTTCGCCCCCGTCTCCGTTTTTTGGGGGGCGGACCCCCCCCCCCGCCCCCTCCGCCCCCGTCTCCGTTTTTTGGGGGGCGGACCCCCCCCCCCGCCCCCTCCGCCCCCGTCTCCGTTTTTTGGGGGGCGGACCCCCCCCCCCCCCCTTCGCCCCCGTCTCCGTTTTTTGGGGGGCGGACCCCCCCCCCGCCCCCTCCGCCCCCGTCTCCGTTTTTTGGGGGCGGACCCCCCCCCCCCCGCCCCCTCCGCCCCCGTCTCCGTTTTTTGGGGGGCGACCCCCCCCCCCCCCTCCGCCCCCGTCTTCGTTTTTGGGGGCGGACCCCCCCCCCTCCGCCCCCGTCTCCGTTTTTTGGGGGGCGGACCCCCCCCCCCTCCGCCCCCGTCTCCGTTTTTTGGGGGGCGGACCCCCCCCCCCCCGGTGGACCTCCGCCCCCGGGGTGGACCTCCGCCCCATGCCGGGGGAGACCGGTGGGGATATAAGGCGGCCCGGCCACAGCCGGCTCGCAGTCCGCTCCCGAGCGTTGAACGTGAACGATCGGGACGGACCGCCATAGGCCTCACTAAACACTGAAAGGCGCCTTCACTGTTTAGCGAAGTCTACTCTAACTTTAAGACTTGTATTATTTCTAAGATATTGCGCTTGCGTTTGGTATTGGGAAGTGTTTTATATGAGATTGTTTTACTTGTACCCTATGTCTCCTGTCTGTCTTGTTTGTCTTGTTTGTCATGTGTTTAATGTGTATGTGCTTGTTCCAGCATTAACCATGTTGAGCTCAATTGTGTGTTGTAAGTGTGTTATATTTAACTAAAGTGTATACGCTTGTTTTAGCATTTCCCCTTGAGCGTTTTTCACAGCTCAAATTAAATTGTAACGACAGGGAACGGAGTAGGCCCCCGTGTAAAGCCACTTTTCATAATTGTTAGGCTCCTGCCAGGCATGCAAAAGGTTGCGGATGGCATTTGGGAGCATGTCCGTTTGTACGCTGGCATGCAAAAGGTTGCGGCGGCCTCTGCACTCGGACGAGGACGTAAGCCACTAGGGTGTCCTCAGTTAGTTTCCCTTCTGGAAACTCAAAATTATGTAAATAAATCTTTGTTAGCTATTTGTGTTTTTTAGTCCCCAAGGCCCCCGAACATTCGTGGTTCGCCATGGATGTACGGGGGCCGAAATTTTTTAATGTCCGTGTGGCCTTGACCCACAAAGGACTTGTAAAAAATTTACTGCATTGCTAAATTAAAAATATTAAAGATTACGGGAGTATAGTTACTTTGAAGTATTGTTAGGCTCCTCTCAGGCATGCAACAGGTTGCGGCTGGGGTTGTGGGAGTATGTCCGTTTGTACGCTGGCATGCAAAAGGTTGCGGCGGCCTCTGCACTCGGACCGAGGACGTAAGCCATTAGGGTGTCCTCAGTTTGTTTCCTCCTGGAAACTCAAAATTATGTAAATGAACTTTTGTTAGCTATTGAAAAGACAATGCAGTAAATGTTTACAAGTCTCGCGTGGCGAAGGGAACACGACATTGGATGTTGCCCTGTTGTCATAGTTGGGTCTCTTCGGAGGCTACAGCGATGACAACCCAAGTGCCCCACACCCCTATGGGGGTGTGGGGCTTAATTTTTTTAAAAGTTTTCTGTGACCTTGACCTAAATATATGAAAGTTTTCAAAATCTTTAACAGTAAGGTTTTTATTAACACAGTAAATATATTAAAGTACTTTGTCTTTTAAACTTTAATGGGTAGGCATTACTAACACACAAGTCTGTAGTTGTCCATAGTTGGGTCTCTTTAGAGACTATAGCGATGGCAACCTAAATGCCCCAGGTGGGGCTTTATTTTTTAAAGTTTTACGTGACCTCGACCTAAATATAGTAAAGACTGACACTGCACCTCCGCCCCCGCCCCCGCCCCCGCCCCCGCCCCCCTTCACCACCTCCACCCCCTACACCTCCACCCCATACACCTCCGCCCCCCCCCTACACCTCCACCCCTACACCCCCGCCCCCACCCCTACCCCTACCCTATACCCTTGGGTGGGGGCTCACCCGTGGTCGGTGGGGATATAAGGCGGCCGGGCCGCACGCACTTCTCATTCCGGTCCAAGCTCCCATACGGACAGGTACTCTCTCTCGCTCTTGAGACTTTTGATTTACACGTTCACTTCTTTCTTTACATCTATTCTTTTCATTTATTACAATGGGTAAAATGGGTCTGAAGCTAAAAAACTACCCATCAACTTCAACCTCGACCGACGCGTCTCGACCCTCATCATCCTCGACTTCGATCCTGGAATACCTGATGACTGCGAACATCCTGAGCTGCCTGACGATGCCGCCACCGCCGCCGCCGCCACCACAGCCCGCCTCAATGCCCAGCCTGTCGCCATTGCCGGCGACAGTGGAAGAGGCTGGTGCACAGCCATCGTCAGGAGAACTCGTCAAGTCGTCAGGTCGAGTCCCGGTAGCCTCTCCAGCACTCTCGCTGCTATCGGACTCAGGATCGGAGTCTGCGGCTTTTGAAGAGACGTCTAGATCGAGGATCACCCCATACAGCAGAACCCGGAAAATCCTCTCATACACTACATCCCAATGTCCCTCACCTATATCCCCCATGCCACCTACACCAACCAAACCACCCCGTAAATCCATCTTCTCCCCTGATCTTCCCACCATAGACCTAACACGCTCTCCTACCCCGCCCAAAATTGTTTGCTCCATCCCGCTTGAACAATCTTTGCCCCTTCTACCTCCTTCCAACCCCATCCCTTCTAGCCAGCCTAATTCAGAGAAGCTCCAAGACACTCCGCTAAAGAGTCCAACACAGAAACGTAAACGCGTTAAAGCCCCTGCTGGCATGGCAAGGGTAAGAAATGCGATTACGCTTGGATGTCTAGTAAGTTTGGGGTTTTGTGTTGCCAGAAACTTGCTTGTGCAGAAGGGGATCGCTGCCAACGACACCTCAAAAGTACAGTCAAATTTCGGCAATTCAAACCCTATACTTTGTACATTAAGCCTAAAACGTTCAAGTTCAGACATCCCCACGGTCCGCAACCGCGGGATATTAGAAGGCTAAAGGTTGATGAAAAATACTATTTCATTGGTCAGACATATGGAGCAGGTAATAAGAAAGTAGAAATCGTTGTAAAAGGTGAAGGCCGCCTTTGTACAATGCAAGTACCACCTCGTATGGTACAAAGAGAATTTTTCATACCTAAAGCCTATCTAATACGAAGGAAAGGATGTGAAACCGTGTGGGAAATGGACTAGGACATGGGCCCACCAAAAAAAAAAAAAACAAAATTGTTAGGCTGTGTTGGACAATATTTAAAAAGTCTTTTTCCAAATTATTTTTCCAAATTTAGTCTTAACCCTCTTAAAGTAAGGGAGAGGGGTATTATACAAGTCAACTAATAAAAAAAAAAAAAAATACTTGACTTGTATAATACTTTAACCTGGCGGTGATGTAAAGTCACTGGGACAATCTCAAACCGTGTCCTTGAGGGTGAAGACTAAGTTACAAATAAATCATTAACAAATAAAAACTTACCTCCAAACACTTGTAGCTTGCTACAAGTGTTTGGAGGTAAAAATTTTTCAAAGTTTGAATGACCTTGACCCATATAAATTACTTACAACTAATGTTGTGTATCACGTGATACCCCCACTCTAACGCTCTTACTAAGCTTGTATGAGCCGTTCATTTGCTTCAGTCTGTTTCTGTGCTCCGTGGTAAACATGTCACGGTACAATTACAAAGGTGGTGACTTCTTGATAGATCAACACAATGCTTGGGAAGTGCTAAACCAGCATAGAATGGAAGTTGAGTATTGTATAAGACAAGACGGGTCTACATTTTATCTATGTATTATAAACAACCAAACTCATAAGTATGAACACTGGACAAAAATTAATTATAACAACATAGATGAGCTGTTTGCTTGGGTGTTTGAGGTGTGTAAAGTTATTGAAGAAACCAAAATAATGGGTGTGCTAAAGGTATGTAAAACTGATGACCGGGAAGACTAAGCAAAATTTCTTTTAACCCCCCCCCCCCCAGTGTTATCCCCACCACTAAAAATGGGTATATATAGGAGTGGTGATCAACCGTCCTCTCATTCTGCTTTACACCGTTAAGCTGAACACCACCATGTCTGCTATGAACGTCCCAGCCTCTACCTCTGGCCCGGTCGCCTCCAACTCCAGCCCGAGCATTGGACCAATCCGATCGGGGCCTTCGTCAAGAAGTCGTGTCCGATTCTCCGGCTTTGGTCCTGTGAGGAAGGAGTTGCGGAGCAGCGGAGCGTCTCAACCAACCACGACGGATGCATCAACTCAGACTCCACCAAACATCATCGAGTGGTACGACGAAGTGATAGAGCAAAGGGACAGAATGCTAGAGAATACTCGCAGGGAGCTACTTTATGTCAGGAGTAAATGGGAAAAACTGATTAAGAAGTGTGAAAGCCTGTTGGACAGTGATGATAGTGAGGATGAGAGTGGATAGGTGTGTGGGTAAAGACTTGGACTGGGACTTGTGTGTATGTATGAATGTGTGCGTGAATGTGAAATACAGAGCGGGGGATAGATCACTCTGTGGCAATGGACTAACATGCCACTTAGTGATCTATCCCCCGTTCTGGTAATGTTTTTGGATGGCCTTGACCCACTTTACCAAGGCTAGCTAGTACCCCCACCACTGATAAGTGTATATATACGGGTATTGATGTGCAGTTTGGTTATTCTGCTTTGTATCGCTTAGCTGAATACCTCACTTCAACATGGCTTCCAACTGCAAAACTTCTCAGGCTTCCTCTTCTTCTTCAAGAAGGCGTGCTGCCAACGTCCTGCCTGCTACTCGTGGACCTGCTCGACCATTCCACAGCATAACTGTTGCTCGGGCAAACGCCTGCAAAGCTCCAATGCTACGGACCTTGCTGGAGGTGAGCCAAGACGGGCAAGGCTTGCTCAGTCCTGGTCAACGGCAGGAGCAAGAAAGGCGTATGGCGTACTACAGGCTGCAGGGTGTAGTTCCCAGCTTGAAGTTAGGCGATCCGAGAGTAGCAAGCATCAACGAGGCAGCGGACTACATATCACACCTTCACAGTGTTTTAGAAGTAAAGGACCAACAAATTGAAAACTTAAAAGAACAATTGAAACAATTTAACTTTAATCCTGTGGAGTTTGTGGAAGCAGTGATGAGTGATAGTGATGATGAAGGAACTGAATATATATTGGGTATGTAATGAAAGACTTGGACAGGGACATGTGTGTGTGTGTGTGTGTGTGTGTAGAATACAGAGCGGGGGATAGACTACTTTGCGGCAATGGACTAGCATGCTGCTTAGTGGTCTATCCCCCGCTCAAAGGGTAGCATTGGATGACCTTGACCCACTTTACAGCAAGGACAACCGGTTAACTGGTATAAAAGAGGGGGTCTATACATCTCGACTTCATTCTGCTTTGAACCTTCCAGTGGAACGCTAGAAACAATGAGTGGATCGCTGCTTGGTGCTAACTTGGACAGGTATTCTGTGATGGTACACTATGAAGATTGTAGAGACATGTTGACGGCTGTGTATGATTGTTTGGTGAGAAAAATCTTTCAAGAAAACTGCCAATTTATGTTAGCGTGGAAAAGAAACTTGTTTGTTGATGGTCATGCTACAATGCAAAGCATGAACCACCTTCATGTGTTAAAAGTAGGACATCATAATTTGGACGAACTGGACGATATGTTTAGGGAGCTGGAGTGTTTGATACATCAGGAATGTAAACCATGTGAAATTGAAATTTTTAAATTGGATATGGAATTAGAATAAAATGTGTTAAACAGGACTTGGACTTGGACTTGATTGAGGTTTTGTAGAACAGAGCGGGGGATAGATCACTTTGCGGCAATGGACTAGCATGCTGCTTAGTGGTCTATCCCCCGCTCAAAGGGTATCTTTACGTGACCTTGACCCACATAAATTGTATAGTTGGTGGGGGTATAAAAAGGGTAAGCAAATTGGATGGATACAACACTTCCATACCATGGCTCCACTTGACAACACCGTGTTCCATCGCAACAGAATTGTCTCTATTCTGGAGGTAATACCTCTAGAAATTATAGAAGTAGAGGACCAACTACCTGCGGTTGATCAAGAAGAGGAGGAGGAAGAGATAATGGATATTGAAATGGACTCTGACGAAGCTGGTTCAACGGACAATGAGGTGGACTTGCACGCCTACGAAACATTAGAGTCGTCATCTGAGTCGGAAATGGAATTCCAATTGGAAATCGAAGAAGAAGAACAAGAACAAGACACTCCCCATCGTCCAATGGATAGGATGTTAGTTGCCAGAAGAATTATGTATTGTCATCGCTGCCTATTCCGTGATGAGGATGATTCCGACTCTGATGGTGATGTTTCACCCTTGTAAAAAAGTTTAAACAAAAAGTTAAAAAAGAATGTGAGCGGGGGATAGAGCACTTTGTAGTAAATGATGCTGCTTAGTGCTCTATCCCCCGCTCAAAATAATAATTCCAAATGACCTTGACCTACATAAACTTGCTCAAACAGACGTCTTTGAAAAAACTTGTACAAATTATTGAATCTAGACCAAATATCATCAATTTATCAAGCCTACTGATAAATGTATTACAAACGGTTGTGTAAAGGCTAAATTTAGCACATGAGTGATAACCTGTTTCCATATGACGTCACTTTCCCCACCTATCTGCCTCGGATATAAAGGGTCCCGGTGGAGTGCGCTGCTCATTATTGCGTGGACATTCACAGAGTGTGCATTCAAAGCCAAACTGTTTGAAATGGCTCTTTGCGACATTTGTGGGGAAATCTTTCAAGACGAAGATCTTTTCACCATACACAGAGAATTACATGAAGACGAAGATAGAAAAGAAGATATTACCATGGATGAAATAGACTTAGACTCAATTGACCGGTTTTTGGAAGAGCACCAGAAGCAGACGGACTACTGGGACAGCTATCTACAGCAAATGCAAAGAAGAAGACCTAGTGTGATCCAATTTGCTGGTGCTGGACCATCTACTGCTAGAAGACCTTTTGAAGAAGAAGACACTGAAGAAGAGGACACTGAAGAAGAACTAGAAGATGTGAAACAACTGCGCACCACGGCCTTGCCAGGACGAGTTGTAACACATTTTAAAATTAATAATGTTCAATTGGAACTGGAAACATTTATAACCCAGGCTAAGGAACTTGTTGGTGGAACCTTGAGGGAAGAACTACAAAGATTAAATTTTATTAAATTTGGAATGGTGTTAGAGGCTATGTTTAACAATACTGATGGTGAAACAGCATTGAGAGCGTTCATTACCAAAAACCGAACCCTTACCTTCACCTCCAACATCGATGATATTATTGAAGAATGCTTGGAAGAACTTATAACAAAACTTCAAGAACATGAAGGAAGAGGATCTGGATGGACTTTGTCATCAATTGAAGGTATGGATGTAAGGGTTCACAAGCATGGATATGGTTTAAGGGGTAGTAGTTTTATCCCTTTACCAAAGAAAATCCAAAACACTAAATCATGTAGGAATGTGCAAAATGAAGGTAATGAATGTTTTAAGTATGCAATGTTAACCAAGTATGTTAAAGATCATCCTGAAAGAGTTGGTAGAGAGTATTACGAAAATGAACACCGCTACAACTTTCAAGGCCTCACCTACCCAGTTACATTGAAAGACATAGACAAATTTGAAAAGAAAAATCCTGGCGTTTCAGTGAATGTTTTCGGTCTGGATGATTCGAACAACGTTTATCCTTTGCGGGTAGTAAAAGTTGAGCAAAGAAACCACACTGATTTGTTACTGATCACTAAGGGTGAAATTTCACATTATGTGTGGATAAAGGACTTTGCATCCTTGATTCGAAATCAATTATCAAAACAGAGGCGTAGGTTAACAGTGTGTAAAAGATGTTTTTGTTTCACATATAAAGAAATAAGACAAGGAGGATTAGAGTGGTTGATAGAACACAAAAGACTTTGTAATGAAAATTATGAAGTGAAGATTAGTCTGCCACCACCATCTCGAGCGTGTATCCAATTTAACAAAACAGTTCACCAATATCGGATTCCAGTAGTCATCTACGCAGATTTTGAATCTACGTTAGTACCACAGGAGCTGCCGGACGGTGAAGTGACTAGAAGAACAAAATATCAGTTGCATCAACCCAACAGTTTTTGTCTAATAGTGAAATCAACCTTGTCTGAAAACCAATTGCAAAACTATGGTTTAACATCCACTCCAATACTTTACCGTGGTGAAGAAGCCGCTAAGTATTTCGTAGACCAGTTGTATGACATTGCTGAAAAGGTACAACGCTTGTATGGTAATGTCGTACCTATGGAACCTTTGAATGAGAATCAACAAGAAGAATACAATATGGCATCAAGATGTTATCTATGCGAGAAGAGCTTCAGTGAAGAAAATCCAAAAGTAAGAGATCACGATCACCTGACAGGTTTATACAGAGGAGCTGCTTGTAATTCATGCAATATAAATTACAAACTGCCCCACTTTATCCCTGTCGTGTTACACAATCTTAGCGGCTACGACTCCCACTTCATTATTCCAGAGTTAGGAAGAGATGATGGTAAAATTGATGTTCTTGCTACAACATTGGAAAAGTACATCAGTTTCTCAAAAACCGTAGGTAAAATTAAACTTCGCTTTGTAGACTCTTATAGATTTATGCCATCTAGTTTGAGCAGATTGTCTGAGAATCTACGAAGAGAAGACCTAAAAGAAACCAGCAAGATTGTACCTGAAGATAAATTGGACTTAGTATTACGTAAAGGAGTATTCCCCTACGACTACATAACATCTACAGAAAAATTTGAAGAAACCAGTCTACCACCGATCGAAGCCTTCAACAGCAAATTAAACGAAAGTGAAATCTCCGTTGAAGACTACAATCATGCTTGTAATGTTTGGAACCAACTAAACATTCAAACCTTAGGGGAATATTCTGACTTTTATATAAAATTGGACGTAACTCTGCTGTGCGATGTGATGGAAGAATTCCGAAACACCTGCTTCTCCGCCTATGGACTGGACCCTCTACACTCGTACACATCTCCAGGATTAGCATGGCAAGCTATGCTAAAGTCAACCAACTGTCGACTGGAACTTCTAACGGATATCGATATGGTGCTCATGATGGAATCTGGTGTACGGGGCGGTTTGACACAAGCTGTAACACGTCATGTCAAAGCCAACAACAAGTACATCCCCGGCTTCGACGAGCAACAACCATCGGTCTACCTTGGCTACTTTGACGCAAACAACCTTTATGGTTGGGCAATGTCAAATCCGCTTCCCTACGCTGACTTCAAATGGATCGACCCGGCCACCATTGGAGACATCTCACAGATTCCAAAGAATGGTCCAAAAGGCTATATTTTGGACTGTGATTTCGAATATCCAGAGCACCTTCATGACCATCACTACGACTTGCCTCTCCTAGCCAAGACTGAAGTTTCACCGACAGGAAGATGGCCAAAATTGATGATGACCTTGGAGAATAAGGATCGCTATGTGGCTCACTACTGGGTAGTTCAACAGGCTCTTGAATTGGGTCTACGTATAGTGAGAATTCATAGAGCAATTGAATTCACCCAGTCTTGTTGGTTGAAACCATATATTGATTCCAACACTGCAAGAAGAGCTGCAGCGACAACAGCATTTGAAAAGGACTTCTATAAATTAATGAACAATGCCATCTTTGGGAAGACCTTGGAGAACAAAAGAAAACACAAAAATGTAAAATTAGTGAGTGATCCTAGGAAATTGGAAAAATTAGTGCAAAAACCAAATTTCGGAACATCCATGATTATAAACGAAAATCTAGTCGCTGTCAGTATGAAGAAAACAACAATAGTCATGGACCGTCCGTTATACATAGGTATGTCGATTTTGGATATAAGTAAAACCCTGATGTATGATTTCCATTATAACAAAATGGTTAAACATTACGGAAGGGAAAACATTGGAGTCGCATACATGGATACGGACGCGTTTATCTACTGGATAAAGACTTTGGACATGTATGAAGACCTAAGGACTTTTCCATACAAAGAAGATTTCGATTTTTCTGACTATCCGAAAAACCATCCAAATTTTAATGAAAAATATAAAAAAGTAATTGGAAAATTCAAAGATGAAGCAAATGGAATGCCTTTAGAAGAAATAGTGGCGCTGATGGCGAAATTGTATTCATTTAAGATGTACCACGAGAACAACACACCGACAGTGAAGAAAGCAAAAGGAGTGAAGACATCTTATTTGAAAAAACACGTGACATTTGACCACTACAAGACTTGTTTGTTTGAAGATACTACGATATCAGCAACATTCAACAATATCCGAAGCTTCAAGCATCAAGTCTACAGTGTCACCGAAATTAAAAAAGCGTTGTCAGCTCGGGATGATAAAAGATACATTATGCCCGACAAAATCCACACTCTTCCTTTTGGCCACTACTCTCTAAACCCTATCAACTAGTAACCTATTCTTCGTCCTTCTACAACTACGACCTTATTCCTTTCTCCTTCCGTAAAAAAATGGGGAACACGGCAAGTGTAAAAAAATGGGGAACACGGCAAGTCCAACGCCGTGTTCCCCATTTTTTTACACAAGTTTGGATGACCTTGACCCATATAAATGATGTGAATATTTAAAACAACATTCATTGTGATTATACATGTGATACAACAAACATTGAAACCTGCAATATGAAGGACTTGAAGCAACAAATTGTCAACGAACTTCATAAACCTGCAAGAAGAAAGTTTCCACGAAGAAATACGGTGATAAAAGGAATTAATGATTTATATCAAGCGGATTTAATCGAAATGATTCCTTATAGCAAACAAAATAAAGGATATAAATACATATTGACTGTTATTAACTGTTTTTCAAAAATGGCAGATGCTTTACCACTAAAAGATAAAAGTGGCAAAAGTGTTACAAAAGCAATGGAAACAGCTATACAAAGAGACAAACATACTATTAAACATTTACAAACAGATGATGGAAAAGAATATTTTAATAAGGAATTTGCAAATTTAATGAAAAAACACAATATAAACCATTATTCAACCAATTCAGAAGTAAAAGCCTCAATAATCGAAAGATTCAACAGAACTTTAAAAAGTGCAATGTATAAAATGTTTTCCAACAGAGGATCGCACATATGGATTGATATGTTACCAAAACTTATAAACGATTACAATAACAAATTTCATAGGACTATCGGGATGAAACCAAACCAAGTAACTAGTAAAAATGAAAACCTTGTATTAAAACGTATAAAAACGAATACTAAACCAAAAGTTGAAAAACTAAAGCCTAAAAAATTTAATGTGGGTGATAAAGTGCGAATAAGTAAATATAAAGGTGTATTCAGTAAAAGATACCTGCCAAATTGGACCAATGAGGTTTTTACTGTATTCAAAGTACAACCTACAGTACCTGAGACATATATTTTAAAAGATAATAAAGGACAATTGCTTGAAGGAGGGTTTTATGGACATGAAATGTTAAAATCAACAGTAGGCGATGTATATTTAGTTGAAAAGGTGTTGCAACGGAAAAAAGATAAGGTCAAAGTACAATGGTTAGGATTTAATAAGACGGAAGATTCTTGGATACCTAAAAAGGATTTGATATAACGATAGAGAATCATTTTAGGTTGAACCATTACAAAGGATGGAGATAGTACCACAAAAAGAGAGTTTTACTATTAATAATATAGATGAACTCACAGTGGATAATTCAGAATTCAATAGTGGGAAGCATGGCAATTTGTTACCAAACACCGTTCGTTGTCTGGTTACCGGACCTTCCAACTGTGGAAAAACTAATGTAGTATTCAATTTGATTACAAACCCTAAAGGATTACGATTTAACAATCTATATGTATTTTCAAAATCACTACAACAACCAAAGTATCAATTATTGGAAAAAATACTGACTAATGTGCCTGAAGTTAAATATTTAAAGTTTAATGCAAGCGAGAGTGTCATGCAGCCACAAGAAGCTAAACCATTCTCCGTGTTTATATTCGACGATGTATCTTGTGAAAACCAAAACACAATAAGGAATTACTTCGCTATGGGTCGACATAACAACATAGATAGCATTTATATTGGCCAAACTTACAGCAAAATACCTAAACAACTCATTAGAGACAATGCAAACATGTTAATTGTATTTAAACAGGACGAAACCAACCTAAAACATATATATTTTGATCATGTAAATGCGGATATGACATTTGAACGATTTAAAGAGTTGTGTGGAAAGGCTTGGGCTGAAAAGTATGGGTTCCTAACAATTATGAAGGAACAACCGCTAAACAATGGTCGATACAGGATAGGATTTGATAAATTTATATTAATACATTAAACGTGGTATAACACATTCATTGTTGTACAACACGTCTTGCTACAAACATGGTTAACCAAGAAAAATTAGTAAAAGAAATAAAATCACTTAGTGATTCTATTCGGGCTAAAAACAGAGCATTGAAACTAGGTATTAGCGAGAGGGAGAAATTCCTTGAATCTACTTTTAAACCTATTACTGAACCCTTGAAACAATTAAACAAAAAATTTGCTAAACCTGTATTGGAAGGAGATGCGATTGCACCTATTACGAAGTTTGAAAGAGAAAATGTAAAATCAGAAGATTTTAGTGATGAAGACCTGGAATCCTCTACGTATAGTGGTTTTACCGGTGGAGAACCCGAAAGAGAGCTAGAATCACCGGACTATAGTGGAATAAAAGAATTATATGAAGTAAAAGCCAAAAGAGGACATGAAGTTGTATCAACTGCTAGTGAAGAGGAAAAAGAAGAAGAGACAAGGGAAGGTCCGTCAAACATAAGCTTATTGGGTGAAAACATTCATAACAAAGGACCTTTAGGAAGGAAATACATGGTAAAAATGTTACTCGGAACAATTCCTAATAAGAATTACCATAGTTATGGAGCGAGATTAACAGAAGACGGTTTAATGATAGGTAATAGCCCGTTAAACGTTGACGAACATGATAATATTGTCATTGGTGATCAAAGGTATAAGGGCACAAAAGGATTATTTGAATTATTATTTGAAAATAAGCCTTCAGTATCGGTAGTGAAAGAAAAAGACATGGAAGCATATAAAAATATTTTGGAACAGACAAATGCATATAGGAGAAAGTATTTACCTGACCAGCCTCCTTTTAGATCTAAGTCTTTAAAATATAAACAATTTGTATCCAAGTTAATACCAACTAGAAGACAAACAATGCCGTTAACACAAAGAAAACCTGTAAAACGAAGATTTATGGCATCCACTTTGGATGTAAGTGCTCAGGAACGAAGAAAAAGAAGTAAGTCCGTTACGGGTACAGGTTTAATGAAGAAACTATATAACACAAATGTGATTTATTACAATAATATCAATAAATTGGTGGATAGAATGAAACTA
This sequence comes from Neoaliturus tenellus, assembly GCA_030545055.2. Classification (NCBI taxonomy): domain Eukaryota; kingdom Metazoa; phylum Arthropoda; class Insecta; order Hemiptera; family Cicadellidae; genus Neoaliturus; species Neoaliturus tenellus. Next base: position 150,431,604 of record CM061531.1, read on the forward strand.
ATACATGAAGCTAAAGAAGCGGGTCATACTGGATTGGAAAACGAATGGGTGGCTTTAGTGGATGAACTCCGAAACCGTGGGGTAATCTCATAAAAATGCGTTACTCCCTAGAATACTATTCAGTTGCACCATGAGTGTCGACAAGTTCGGACGTTACTCCTCGGATGGGTTATATTATGCCAATAGTTTAAAAAGAAGTGCTGGTTTACCACAAACACCTGATGGAGATTATGATATGAGTAATAAAAGGTTAAAAAACATAAAAGATCCTACGGATGAAAACGATGCAATAAATCTAAAAATATTAAAGGAAAAGATATCGCCAACATTAAAACTACAAAATAACACATATGACGCAGAAGATCATAGAATTATCAACGTTGGTAAACCAAATCAAAACGGTGATGCGATAAACAAAGGTTATTTGTCATCTGAATTAAAAAATACGTTAAAATTCAATGGGAAAACGTATAGTGCCAACAATAAACGTATATCCAACGTAGATGACCCTAAAGATGCAAAAGACAGCGTAAATAGACGCTATTTACATTCTTTGATACCTGAAAAGACAAAAGATGGATTTTCTTTTTATAAATTTGTTATTAACGATATAGGTTATCCAAAAAATGAAAATGATGCTGTAAATCTCAAATATATAAAAGATCATTGTGTCATACGTGATGTGGGAGTTATCGATTGTCTTGGCAATTGTTTGGCGAATGTAAAAGATGGTTCAGCACCATCTGATGGTGCAACAGTGGGTCAAATGAAAGAGACTTTAAAACAAGAAACAACTGGATTTGCAAAACGAGATGAAGTATTATCAAAGCAAGGGGATGACTTTATTCAAGGTAATGAAAAATTTCATTTATTGACATACAAAAACACTTATTGGGATTGCAGGCATGGAAGGTTATCAAATGTGTCATGGGGTCATGCAGATAGAGACGCGGCTGCCTTAGGACAAACAGTACATCTAGATCCAAATAATTACCATGCGTTTTTTATATGTAGTAATAAAAAATTAACAAACATGGCGCAAGGAAGAGAAGCAAATGATGCTGCAACTGTAGGACAGGCTATCACATTATCACAAATGGATAGCAAAGTGTATACTTGTAATAATAAACGTATAACAGACCTTAAAGACCCTGAACATGTGGATAATGCTGTCACTGTTAATTTTCTTGTAAAAGTTTTAGGAAATGCATTATTTGATGTATACAATCTTATTGGTATTCATTCAGGTCGTACTCCTTTGTTGGAATCTGAGAGAGGTACTTGGATTAAACGGGAAATTGTTCAAAACTATTTTATCAACCCTCGTACAAAAAAGTTTAGATCATCGGATTGGGGTGATTTTGATATTTAATAAAAGAACACAATAAACGACTTCATTTATGTCCAACTTGTCATAGAGGTAACACATAAGTTGTACATTGCGATTATAAAAGGACAATAATGACGTTCCAGTACATCAGTCCATATAGAGACACTGTAAGGAGAGGAGGTGGGATCACGTCCACAGCGGTTTCTCTGTTAAGTAAAGCTTTAAAACGAATTCCAGTAGGATCCATAGTAAATAGAGCAATAGACGCATTACCATACGAATTTCATATACCGGGAGGTTATCAGTATTGCGGACCAGGAACTAAATTGAAAAAACGACTGGAAAGAGGCGATCCTGGCATAAATAAGTTAGATCAGGCTTGTAAAGAACACGATATCGCATATTCCACGTTTGCCGATTCAAAAAATAGATCAATAGCTGACAAAAAGCTTGCGGACATAGCTTGGCAACGAGTAAAATCAAGTGACGCTAGCATAGCAGAAAAAGCAGCAGCTTTAGCAGTAACAGCAGGTATGAAGGCTAAAACAGCAGTAGGAGGTGGAAGAAGGAGGAGAAGGAGAGTAAAAAGGAGGTCAACCACAAGAAAACATGGAGGAAATATAAAAAGAAGACGACGATCTACAAGAAAAGGCAGGAAGAAGCCCACCGTGTGGTCAATGGTAAAAAACGGGGCAGGTCTTTACCTAAGACCTTATCGTGCATATTAAATGAAAGAAATCAATTGGTCATACCACATAAAGCATTAACCAATATTGAATTATTTAAATATATTTCCTGTTTAAAAATACCATTTTTCCGCGGTGTGTTTATGAAAGACAGTTTACCAAAGAAAATGTGGCAAAATGAGACTGGAATTGTAAATTTGGATAATACTGAAGGGCCTGGCACCCATTGGGTTTGTTATAAGAAACTAAATAACAATGTATATTATTTTGATAGTTTCGGTAATTTGCCACCACCAAAAGAACTTCAAAATTACTTTAAATCTGCTAAAAACATATATTATAACTATAAAAGAGAACAACCTGATAATACTTCAATATGCGGCCATTTATGTTTGGAATTTCTAGCTAAAAGTATCAGTCACTATTGAGATGTCTTCCTATACGGTATCATTAACAGGAAAATCGTCCACTTTACGAAGTATCCTTTTTCCAGCGTTACGCTTGCAAAAAGGAAGGTTTTGGGAGGCGGCACTATTGGATTTTACAACTTACAACTCTATCCCCAATGTTACGGAAGGTAAAAATAACGTATTGCATTATTATAAGGGAAAGGATGCCAGTGGAAAATTTACAGACTTACAAGAGTGCAGGTTACCCACAGGTTCTTATGAAATTGATCATATAAATGAATTTTTGCAAACTAAAATGGGAAAAGACAATATAACATTAAAAGGTAATAATAATACGATGAAAGCTGAAATTACTTCCAAATATTATATAGATTTCACTCAACCAAACTCAATTGGTGATTTATTAGAATTTTCCAACGATGAGCCTGTTTTAGAACCAGATGTAACACATTCCGGTAAGAAAACAGTAACAATATTAAAAGTCAATAGTATAGACATAACTTGTAACATTATACAAGGTGCTTACAGGGATGGGGCTAACACCCACATCATACATACTTTTTACCCAAGTGTACCACCTGGATTTAAAATTGTTGAAAAGCCACAAAACCTGGTATATCTACCGTTGAACACCACTTTCATTTCAGACATCGTGTTGAGCGTATTGGATCAAGACGGTAACTTGGTAGACTTCAGAGAAGAGCCTATTACGATTAGATTACATTTAAAATCGACACTTTAATACAAAACCATGGGTTTAACATTTAAAAGCGAACAACCTACGGGAAACCGCATTAGTAGCTCTTCAGCTGTGGAGGAGTTAACACGCGAGAACATTCGTTTCTTAGAGAGAATTGGATTAAAATTAACCGAGTATGGATATACTGGATATAGCGCAGGGTCCAACATTCGACGAAACCCTATGGGAAAAAGAATATCACACCCACAACCCTTACACTTCATCGAAATTAAACAATAACGATGAAATTCGTATTCCCATACAAAATCAAGACATTTACACACTACCATGTGAAAGTTACTTGTATATTGAAGGACAAGTTACTAAAAAGGACGGTACTACTGTTGGTACAACAGTTCCATTTATAAATAACCCTATGGCTTTCCTGTTTGATGAAATTAGATATGAAATATCAGGTGTAACAGTTGATTCCACTAAAAAAGTAGGTATTGCAACAACTTTAAAGGGGGTAACATCTATATCACCTAATGAAACCAATTTACTTCAACCGGCCGGATGGGTTTTACCTGAACATGACATAATCACTCCAAATACAAAGGGATATTTTGATTTTCATATTCCATTACGTTTGTTGCTTGGATTTGCTGAAGATTATAGAAAAATAATATTAAATGTTAAACAAGAATTAGTTTTGTTGAGATCTTCTAACGATAAAGACATTATTAAAGCTCCAGATGGTACAACGGATGCAAACCTAGAATGGAAATTAACATTAGACAAAATTGTATGGAGAGTTCCACATGTTAAATTGGCTGACGAGCATAGAATGCTACTTTTAAGAAAATTAAAAGCCGATCGTGATATTGTTATTCCATTTAGAAGTTGGGAATTTCATGAGCATCCCAGTTTACCTACTACGGATCGACACACTTGGACTGTTAAAACATCGAATTATGTAGAACGAGCCAGGTATATTATATTTGGTTTACAAACAGGTAGAAGAGACGCCATTACTAAACATGCAGGACAATTTGATCATTGTGACTTGAAAAATATTAAAGTTTATTTAAATTCACAATTCTTTCCATACGACAATTTAAATGTGTCATTCACTAAGAAGAAATACAGTATATTGTACGATATGTACGCGAGATTCCAAAGTTCATATTACGGTAAAACAAATACACCTTTATTACCACCTGACAAATATTTCGATGCCTACCCAATAGTTGTAATCGATTGTTCTAAACAAAATGAATCAGTAAAGTCTTCAAGTGTGGATATAAAAATAGAAATGGAATTCAACGATGCTATACCGGCTAATACAACTGCATACTGTTTAATTCTACATGATAAAATCGTAACATACACACCTTTAACTGGAATTGTTAAAAATGTATTGTAAGAACCGGTTTTGTTTCATTCCGCGAGTATAAAAGCAGAGCGTACAGACCGCTCCTCATCAGTTTGTTGCCTACTGTTGTATGGGTAGCATCGTATTCAATATGGCTTCTCCTAGTGGTACACCTGAAAATGTGGTAGATATTGAGAAGGAGATATCTGAGTTTTTAGATCCTCAAGGTCACCAGGAAGGAGGTGAACAAAACGTTTGCGGACAACTTCACGCCAGTAATAATGTTGAAGAAAAAGGTAAAAGAAGAAAGACTATACAAAAGAGAAAAAGGGATATTGAAGATAATATTTCTCCAAACATATTGAGTGAGGTATTTTTGCGAATATTTTATCCAATCTCTTCCAGTTTGGATAAAAGTGTTTTAATCGGTGTTATGAAATCTACAGATTATTCCCCTACTGTTATTTTAACTCATGGACCCAAAATGATTTTGTTTACGGACAGTGCTTGGGAATCGTTTATGAAACATTTGCATCTGCTAGAATGCTATTTAAGTAGTAACATGTTTGGAAGAAAGACAAGGGTAGGACTTTTGGATTCAAATGTGGAAATTGATATCATTAAACAACGTGGTGATCATCAGCTACGGTTTAGAGACACAACAAGACATGATAACAAAATTCAACTTAATCGAGAGGAGTTTTTCATTTTAACTTGTGCTACTGAACCTATAACAAGATACTTGAGACAACTGGTGTTTTCAAGTTCGATTATTAAAGATTATCTGGAAGACACTTTGGACAAACAACCGGACGCACCTATATTATACGGACCTGTGGATACTTCTATATTTAATAGAGTTCCTCATGAAGTACAGATGTGGAGACAATTGGAAAAGTACGCTCAACTACATAAGAAATCAGTAAAACAGGAAGAAGAGGAAGATGGAGGAGAAGAATCAAGTGTTAGTGATGAAAATGAAAATAAGGAAAATATAAAGATGGAAACTTAAATGACAATGGTTAGTTTTTAAAACAATAACCAACATTTTGTGGGGTTAGGCCTATTGGGGACGGTGCCCACGTTAAATATACACCAACGCGCCAACAACTGTACGGCCTGGTATAAAAGTAGTACCTACCGTGGTGTGGAAATCAGTTGACCTCCTGACTTCGTAATGAGCAGACGTGTGACCTTCAAAATGGACAAGGGAGAAGAACAACAAGTAAAGTCCAAGCCTGGTATTATTGAGTTTCAAGCGTTTCGTGGTAATGATGATAGATTCATTATAAAAGAACTTGTGTTTTTGGACATGAATACAAGTGTTCCTTATTCGTTTTTATTTAAACCACCATGTTCTTATTCGTCTTTAACTAGTAAAGCCGCTACTACCAACAGATGGATTTCAAAACACTTCCATCATATCGATTGGTATGATGGTTTTACAAGTTACACGGACTTGTATCACATTATGCATCACTTTTCAGACAAGTTTACCAATATTTACACAAAGGGGCTGGAAAAGAAAAGATGGATTGAAGGATTTACTCATGTTCCGGTTAATGATGTGGAATTGGATAAGAATTATCAATACATGCTGGAAACCATATGTATTTGTACAAAAAGCCCAGAACACGATAAAGATAGACATTGCGCTTTGAAAAATGCCTATAAACTCGCCTCTTACCTTCAAAGTGGGGAATTGGGGAGTGGTGGGGGTAACGGAGAGTATATAAGTGGGGAGCAGACAGGGACCTGGCATGAGTATTACTCGAGATTCCGAGACGACAACATCTCCGAGCAAGAAGACGATCTGTAACCTGACCATGGCATCTCACCAGTTCCTTCAGACTTTGGTCGAGCAGTTCAATGCTCACTCCAAGTCAACAATATTACCTGTAAAGAAGTGCTCGGAACTAAAAGACGAGAAGCACTACATAATCCATGCTATGAAGAAGATGGAGACTACAGTTGGGGAGGCCATCTGCTGCAGTCTCAGCGAGGCACCGTTTACTCCGGGGGATGAACCAAAGTTCCAGGTGTACCTGCCCAAGAGATTCGTCCATCTTCTACAAAACGAGGATCTTCGCTCTATTCAACCCGGGTGTCTATACCTGGTGTCCCACGGCTGCACGGGTAGCAATTCTACAGAGTTGACCATCCACATCGCTGACAAGCAGCAGTGTTAGATTTAAGTTTTAATGTTGTACATATGTTGTTGTAATGTTTTATAAATAAACGAATCATAAAAGACAAAAAAAAATAAAACAAAAAAACAAAAAATGCAACATATCAATATGTGACAGACTTCACGTATTGATATGTTGCATTTTTTTTAAACTTCGCGGGTGACCTTGACCTTTGACCTTTGCATTTCACAACTACCCCCACTACCGTAATTACCCCCACTACCGCACTAGGATTCAAACCTGCTTGGATGCGAAAAACGGTCATTCTGTTGCCAACTAGCAAACGATGAGCACCTTGTACGAGCTTTGCTTACAACGAGTTATAACTGACGCATCTTTATTCCAGATGGCTTTACGAGATAATATCCCTATAACAGTAAAGCAGGATATCGAGGAGTACAAGAAAGATAATAGAGGGTATTCGGGATACTCCTGGTATAGGTTCCAAGACGGGGAAAAGTTTTGTAGGCCTTGTGGCAATGCTGCCGTCAGAGACCTTCGACGGTTCGTACAGGAAGGTGGTAGAAAACAGTTTGGATTTCTAGCACCAATGTTTAGATTTGAAAACTACAAGGACACCTGTGCTATTTGTTCCATCCCTTTGTATCAATGGAAAAAGTTTAGAAGTGTTTAATTGCATCTTCCATACCCCCACCACCATCACCCCCACCACTTTTCCATGTACCTCCAAACGCTGTGCCTCGGCTTCATTTCTACTCCAGCAGCCAACCTAGCAACATCAGGATGTCTCTCAACGTCAGTTGCGCAAGTTACGAGGAGGTGAGCATCAAGACTCAGCAGGAGCTAAACGACTTATACAAGGAGTTGCAGCTGATGGTGGCACGAGGCTACCGTATAAATGTGCAAGTTTACGCTTGCAATATACGGAACACCCGGCAGTCAAAGGAAGAGCCTGGACACTCCTCGACGGCTTCCTCACCAGCGTCCATGAAGACCGAGCCAGACAACTTGGACTACTTCAGCTGACTAGCAGTTGTATTTCTTGTCCTAACCATTGTAGAATATGTATATTTTTTCATTATATTAAAGAAGTAAAAGAGCAAAAACACCTATCTTGTTACTGACATATAAGCTCAGTAACAAGATAGGTTTTTTTAAAACACAATTTGGATGACCTTGAAACTTCCCCCTCCACTGCTTTGTTACCCCCACCACTTGACTATTGGTGTACATGGCACATCGCAATTGGAAACCTCATTCCATCTTCAACAGCCACACCGACAACATCAACAATGGCAAACCTACCAACAGATGAAAGATGTCCTCACGCATGTTGTGACTTCGTCCACGAGTTGGAGAAGAGGATGCAGGAGAGGGCGATAAGAAGAAAACAGATCCACTCAGAAAATATCATGATAGTCAACGGCTATCTTTTATTGTTCGGCCTTATTATGGTTGTACTTTTCATACTGTACGGCATAGTCACATGTGTCGGCAAGGTTGCAGAAGAAAACGCTCGCCACCATCAATTGGAAAGTTTCAATGTTACTTTGTAAGTTTTCCTTTTTTTTAAAACTCCGTTTGGATGACCTTGAAAATTCCCCCACTACTCCACCACACCCCCCACCACTTCACCATGTTCCTGCATGAGCATCACATCAACCGTCATTCCTTGTCCGACAAGCAACCATGGCAGACAACAACACCATCAGCCAAGCTGACTCCACTACTGATGTCGGTACAAGTACGGGTTGGACACTGTCGATCGATAGTGTACACTATTTGGAGTCAATTTGCGAACGTATGAAGGAAATACTGCGGGACAACCCTGGGATCATAATACAAATGAATTTAAATTATGATTGGTCCCAAGTTAGAATGCAAGGGGACGACAACAACGGTCAACAATCTCCACAATATTCGCCCATGTCCCCGATCTATCCTTACGGCGAGTCTGACGTCGATGAAGATGAGGCTGATGAAGATGCAGGGGACAACGAGGCTGAAGAGGAGTAAGCTTCATTCCTTTTTTTTAAAACCTAAATTGGATGACCTTGAGAATTCCCCCTCCACTATTTCCTTTTTTTTTAAAACCCAAATTAAATGACCTTGAAAATACCCCCTCCACGTACTTTTGGTTTACCCCCTCTACTTTTCAATACTGTTACCACAGTCTGTAGCTCACATCATTCCTTGCTTAGCTATCATGGCGGACAGCACTCTTTCTCGAGTTGACTCCACTACGGATGAAGAATGGCCATTTTCCTGGAATGTTCATCTGCAAGACTCGGCAGAAGTGGATATGTTGCATGAGAAATTGGTGTATGTATTAAACGAAAACCCCAACATTGAATGTAGAATGACTATGGATTTCGATGCGACAGGGGTCCACACTCAACCTTCCACTTCCAGCCAGCCTGAACCTCAGCTACAGCCAAAGAACTTTACACATCTTTACACTCCAATACGGCCGGAGGATGTGGTTATCAGCGAGGCAGACTCTACTACAAGTTATATTGAACCAACGAATTGGAAGCTTGTTGTTGACACCTTACACAAGGTCGACTTAGTATGTGACAAATTAAAGGAATTGATGATGCAAGATCCTGGTCTTCGTTTTAAAATTGATTTGTTTTTCATCTGGGGAGCACCTGCACGGGGCTCTTCGTCTGACAGCTCTCTAAGTACAACGGATGAGGAGGAGGAGGACGACTAGTTATCTTTTTTAAAACTCCGTTTGGATGACCTTGACCTTTCCCCCTCCACTGAGTTTATTTAAGGTGCACTCTCAATGACTGCAGCATCATTTCATCGCGCACCTTCACCACAGCAACATGGAGAGTCAACTCAACTACTGTTGCGAACGGAAATGTTTTTCATGGCCGAATGACATTGATGTTGCGGATGGCCTGGCGTGTAGAAAATGTGAAGCTTTTGGTCAATGCATGTGTAAGTGCAAGTCTTGGAAGAAGCCGAAACCGGAGTTGAAGACATTCCATGTGTACCAGATGAGAGGGCATAAGTACACTTGTTGCCCTGAACGTTGCATTGAATTCACATTAAAACAGCTAACTGGCTGCAAATTGTGCAACAATCATTTTGCAGGTTTTTGCAAACATTATTTAGGAGCCTGTCAGTACAGATCAACTTGGCATACAGAAGCACTCACTATCAATGAAATCGCTATAGATACACAAGAGTAGTCTTTCTACTCTTTTCTTTTTTAAAACTCCATTTGGATGACCTTGACCTTTCCCCTCCACTCACCTTAGTTTATATAAACCCCATTCCCACTGACCACAGCATCACTTCATCGTGCTCCCTCGTCAAAGCAACATCAACTATGGAAAGTAAGCGCATCTCATGTTGCGAGCATAGGTGTTTGGAGATACAAGGCGTCACATATTGTGCAAAGAAGCGTTGGGAGGAAGAGACGGGGACAACCTATTGCTGTGAGGATAAGTGTTTCCTCTTACCAAAGTGGCAAGTGGATGGGCTGGCCTGCCGGCAATGTGAATGCTTCGGATGTTGCAGGTGTAGATGCAAGAACCAACAGCTGCCACCGCCGGTACTACAAACTTTCAAAATCTACAAATCCAAATACTTTTATACTTGTTGTCCGCAGCGGTGTATTAAATTTCACTTCTCCAATCTTACCAATTGTCGGAAATGCTACGGACAACCTGATGGGTGGTGCACCTGTTTTCTGGACTCCTGCCGCTACAGATCGGATTGGTTTACAGATCCATTAGAGATTGATGAGGTCGCCCAGGAAGCACAAGAGTAGTCTTTCTACTCTTCAACTTTTTTAAAACTCCATTTGGATGACCTTGAGATTTCCCCCTCCACTTCCCCATATACCTAGAGTACACAGAGCCTGATAGTCAGTCACTCGGTGGCTGTCGTGGGGTGCGCATCGGTGTCGGCGCTCCGTTGTTAAGTGTTCAAGGTCACAGTAACATAAAATTGCGGGCGTTGTACTGGTTCAAGGTCACCTGAGGGATAACCGATTGCCCATTTAGGCAGAGTCATGTCAGAAACTCGAGTTTAACTTGGCACTTTTGCCGTTTCTTGTCGAAAATTCGCTCCAAGTGGTCAAGGTCACGGGGACTCTGACTGAAACTCGGAGCGTAGTGCGAGAAACGGCAAAAGTGCTAAAAAATTTTAAGTTTCTGCGTGACCTTGACCTTAGTGGCGTCGGTGACGTCGTTTTGGTGACGTAAGGGGTGATGACGTCATCAGCACGTCATTTCTGTGACGTCATGGGTGTGACGTCATCGAAATGACGTCATTAGTGATGACGTCATCGATTGCGTCATCGATGACGTCATCGATGACGTCATCGGTGAGGTCATTGACCTCGATGACGTCATCCCTCAGGTGACCTTGAACTGGGCCAGCGGCCGCAATTTTACACTACTGATGTAATAAGTCACAAAGTGTTTCCATTGTGTAACTTCTTGAAATTACTTAGAATCTAAATGTCTATCAGGGGAGCTGATTTGAAAGGTACTAGGTAGTGTGATGTTCTTTGTTGTACTCCATTGTTATTCTAAACATATTTGAAGACTTTTATAATCCCCTTCATTCACAGAAAGCCCATTATCAAAACCCACGCACAAGTAGCACCTAGAAAGTCACCCGCACCATGGATGGCTCTACGCGACGCGCCGCCAGTTATACAAATCGTGTAAATCGCCGTTTGCAGAATATTCCATATGCCGGTAGCGTCACCCAATCATATTTCAGCGGCGGCGCCCTTGTTACCACGTGATATATGGTGGCGGGAGACAATGCCCCATAACAACACCATAGCACACCATTAGCCACGGGTGTGGGCGCCTCATTAGAGCACACCTGGGCACACCGCGGTGACCACTGGCCACTGGTCACCACATCTACACCCCGGCTTAATTGCAATGCCTACTTCATCATAGGAACAATGGCAATGCTAACGGGTCGGTCCGCTTGGAACTGTAATGGCTGAAATTGAGTTATGAGGTGGTATTGCGAGAGTTTTCTTCCGGGATTGTTGATTTCCAGATGATGGACTGGCGATATTGAAGGATTTTCTTAGGAAAAGGGAGTGTGTTGATGAAGAGACAAAGTAATAAAGTTAGCCTCGTCGACTCAGTTTCGAAAAGTAACGCTCCGCACATTAGTCGGAAGAGTCTCAGTTTCGTTTGGTAACAATCCCTTCAAGTTAAAAAAGTTTACAGGAAATGTCTCATGGACGCTTGAAGGTGGAAATCTATACCAACTATTTGAAGATTAAACTAATCTAGAAAATCCTTAGCTCTGTACTGTTTTGTAATTTTAAACACCGTCGTGCACTTTCATTGTGGTAAAAAAATACAAATGAAGAGCCATTTTTCAAAACATTTGATAACACAAGAAGAAACTTTATGATGCGTGATACTTGATCAAAAATGGTTAAGGTCAGGAATTGAAATAATAAAAAACATACATAACTTAGTTTTTTTAATCCTTAATAACCGACCCAGGAACATTGGTTTCAACCTTCAAAGCTGCATTGCTAAAAAAAACTTAACGGTATTTAGGATCCATTAAACCCGCCTAACCAAAAATTCCAATGTATTACTCGATAATCAAGGTTAGCTAACTGGAATATAACAGAGTCCCGTCCACGACTTCGATGGTTGGTCGAGTAGAGACGTTACCGATCCTGCCGGGCGTTCCTCAACAAGCATGCTTGACCCCGCAGTAACTCTGGAGGCGGCAGCGCGCAGCTCGCCAAGTGCCTTGCTACCGGAGCACCGGGCCCATTAGGCCGTGTACTGGAGGGATCCCGCTACCGGTGATATCATACGGACATCGCCGATAAACCTGGCAGCCGCGACCTCTGGCGGCCTCTCGTAAAACCAGCGGTAAGGTCCGCGGTAGCTCCGCAGTTGGCCGTCGCGTCTGCCGCTCGCTCTTTGTCATGAGCTGGAGTGACGGGTGCCTGGAGGTCTGGAAAAGTTGGTAACTTTTGTTATTTTCGATCATTTCCAATCTTGTTTTTCATGTTGTAATTTGTATTGTCCTGGTCCGGATATATAGCCTGGTAATTTTTGATAATGGTAAATCACCCTATATCCAGCCTGATTAGGTGGCCTCCCGCTTGATCCATCATGGTCTGATTCTGACCATCTATATTCTTATTTCTATAAGGGTTTCGTCTGTTACGACCCTTTTTCTCTCGACCTACTGGACCGATTTTTAAGATTGAGGTGTCATTTTAAAGCTTAGGATATACCGCAGTGACGAATCGTAATTAAAAAGGTCATATTGTTTCGGGCTTCGCCCCCCTCGCCTTTGATTTATTTCTAGAGGGCGCTTTAAAATGTTGACCAACTTTTATTGCAAGTTCTTTAATGAGAATTGTAATTTAACAGCTGATTACCTTCAGATGAATTTTAAAAGCCAGATAGTAAACAAAAATAGATCTCTGTCACTTCATAATCAACATGTAGGTGAGTCATTCATACAGAATCATAAAATGCGCAATTTGCGCACGGGTCACCTCGTACTTAAATAAAAATGAAAATACCATTATGTTCTTGTTAACCTAACCACATAAAATTTGGAATTTTAGAAGATAAAATGCTATTTCTTACTTTGGAGGGCATACTCTTTACGTGTAGGCCTACAAAATGCATTGTAATACCAAGATACTTTGGCAAACAATCTTCTATAAATTTATAGGCAATCATGTTTCGTTTCCTCCTTTTTTTCTCAGCTAGTGTGCATCGTAGGAGAAATCCGTGTAAACTGTTAGAAAGGTATAGTCCTGTAGATGAGCAGAACCCCATTTTAATTCACATCGGACTCTAGGGCTACGCCCCACAGTCTTTCAAAGTTCCAATTTTCACCTTGTGGAAAAAGGATAATTAATTGATTGAATCATTAGACAGCTGTTGTAAAAACAACTGACAGGAAAACAGGAAGAAGAGATGTTTCAATTATAAAATTCAATGTTTTAAACTTCTTGGGCCCAGATCAACTGAAATTTTGGTCGAATTTCGATCAGGAGGCGATCTCTAGTTTGAATAAAAAATATCAGTATACGTAAAATATGATGAATCCTCGTATCTCTTAACACTTTGTTGTCCTGCTTTAATAATGTTTTTCATTTGTAATCGTTAACTTAGTTCAAATCAAGTGTTTACCAAATATACTTAAGACTTTTAGTGGGGAGCAGGTAAGGCGACTTTTAAGAATCCTCTTCGGAACAAATTATGAATAAAAATGAGATCCCACGTTAAATGTAGGTCCCTAGATACCATTGGCTGTTGGGCTATGAATTAACAGTCCTGTCTAAAGAGAATGTCGTTCTTAGTCAGTTAAAGACTACAAGATCGCGCCACAATCGTCCTACACTCATCTCTCATTCATACTTGGCTTTAAACTACCTATTGAGTTAGGTCGCCATTTCAGTAAAGGTGTTAAAAGATGTTTGTTCCACATTGTGTTAAGAATTTACATACCTTTTCCTCCATTAGCAAGTTGTAAATAACGAAGAGAAAAAATGTGCAAGCTTTTACCCACCAGAGTTCTTCACTTCCTCAGAAAGTTCGTGGACCACGTCGTTCCACCATATGCAGAAGACATCGACATCCATTCCGATTTTAACACTCCGATGGGATCGACTCATTTACTCGGTCGCCACTTTGTGTGCGATGGGAAAGTCGACCCTTTATCTGATGGCCGAGTCCGCATCATGGCGATGTCAATGGTCTGAAGAATAAGAATGAGAGGACGATGACTCGTTTGTTTCGGCCGTAGGAGGACGACAAGCGCCAATCCAGACTATCTGATGGAGGTTATTTGAAGTCATCGGCTGGTATTTGCCACTTCCTGCCTCGTTAGTGAATGTCAGCTACCGGACCCTCCAAACCTCGATTCGCTATCTACCCGAAGAGGTTTGCTCTCTTTCTTCGTTCGCTGGCTCATCTTCAATTAAAGGCAGCTTAACGAGGTAATGTTTTACACTCTTGGCTATTAAATAGGCATTCATTTGGAAGAATACTAACACTTCTTTGGATTCGTCATTTAGTCATCATTCGTCATTTCGTCAATCGTCATTATTTGATAAGATTAGCTCAGTTAGCAAGCATTTCTCACTCTAAATTTTCAAAACGATTTGAAGCAAATATTTTGTAATTGTTGATTTCACCACTTTCACTTTAAATGCCAAAGTTTGTATGATTAT